>JH720295.1:500944-527109 GCA_000231825.2 Tetrahymena elliotti 4EA
CTATAAATGAAGAATTTTTTTATTTGATTATTTGTAATAATAAAAAATATGAAATACAGTAACATCTTGAGTTAATTAAATAAATATTTTATTTTTTTCAGCTCAGTGAGAAATTTTGAGTAGGATTTTTTTACTCTTTTTGCTTTTAAAATGAGTGTGATAATTTATTAAATTGTTAGTTCTCATAGCTCTTATACAGGTCTAATTTAAAATTAGATTTACGTACAATATGGCTGTATAGTTATTTCCAAAATTTTGAGCTTAGTTCTTTGAGATTTTTTTATTTTTTTGATTTCTTTAAGATGCATTTCATGATTTTTATTCTAAAATATCGACCTATGAAAAATATCAATATGACAGAGAGTATGAAACAGATAATCAAAATATTGTTATCTTCAGCAACCATTTAATTTATGTAATTTAAAACACCAAAGCAAACAGAAAAACCAAAGTTAATAAATACCTCATATATGTTCTTTTATCTACTTTTATAAGGCATAACTATTTCAAAAATAAAAAAATAAAAAAATAATTTTTTATGTAAAATTTTTACAATAAAGGATTAAAATGCAGTAAAGCAAAGAAATAGCACATAGTATAGAGTATTTAATTGAGCTTACAGAAAAAAAAGCAGATTCTATTAAGTATACAAACATTCTATAGATAGTTGAAAATGATTCCCACCAGAAACCTTTGCTCAACTAAAAAATCAGTAAAAAAATATCATTTAACTTACTGTTCTAACCTGAACTCAAGAAATAACTCAGTGTAGCTACTATAGGTAATTAAACTATCATTATTATTAGACAAATAGTCAATCCTAGTTAATTATTTTCCAATAGTTAATTTGGATAATCTTTTGCATAGTTTTATCCTTCCAACTAAATGAAACTACACTAATTATTAATTATTTTAAAATTAAAATTATTTAAATCAAGAATAATAATATTACCATTCCAACACACATCTTAAAGATATAGGGCATCATATGAATCTAAATAAAGATTATTACAATTTGGATTGAAGTTTTACTATATTTAAGAAACTATAGAAATAAAACTATGATTAACGAAATCAATAGGTGAAGAATAAGAGCTATCACTACCCTGAAATACCAATAAGATAGAATAAATGATTTAAAAATCTAGTATAATTCACAATCTAAAAGTTTAACTAAATTTAAAGGAAAATTTGA
Organism: Tetrahymena elliotti 4EA; assembly: GCA_000231825.2. NCBI lineage: Eukaryota > Ciliophora > Oligohymenophorea > Hymenostomatida > Tetrahymenidae > Tetrahymena > Tetrahymena elliotti. Next base: position 502,140 of record JH720295.1, read on the forward strand.
GAACTCAAGTATTATCTGCTAAATCTGTGTAGGAAGCTCTAACATCAAAGGTGTAATAGTTGAAAAAATTTAGAAATACTATATCACTTACAGAAGTATATAAAAAATTTATGGCTCATAATTTATCCTTTACCCTAGCAAAGAACAAGTTTTCTTAATCTTATAGAAAATAACAGCTTTATTTATTTAGTCAACAACTAAATAGAAAAACCCAAAATTCATCAAAATTATAAATATGCTCATCTATCTGAATTGAAATCTACATCTATTTTTAATTAGTTAAAATTAAATTTTTGTGAAAAAATCAATATTTTTTTTACTCTTCACATCTAAAAGGAGTTATTTAAAAATAACTTTCATTCCAAAAATTACCATCGATATCACAATCTAAACACAAAATTCCTATGTTTCCTTTACAAAATAGTTTAAAAAATAGAACTTTAAATAAATTATTAATTACCTTATCTGCAATATCTATTTGGTGTAGATTTTAAATTTTGAAGTACAGTTTTGCCAATATCTCCAACACAATTTGTTGGAATCAAACAGCTTTAATAGTTATACTCTGTCAATGAAGATCTCCAATAACCGAGAGGCAAATACATTTAATCATTTTCACAAACGAATGGACATTTAAAACACTTAGAACCTTCCTTTAAGTTAAAAGTGCCTGTTGGGCATTTATAACAAAGATCCTTTTTTACTTCATCTTAGATCAAAGTTGTTCCTGTTGGACAAAGTTTTCTAAATTAGAAAATCAGATAAAAAGGTTAAGACTACTCAATTTTGATGAAATTTCCTTAGAAGTCATAAACAGGAATGTAATTAAAATTTGAGGTCACTTTCACTTTAACCTAAGAACCTAACCTGCCATAAATACTCATATTATTTTTCAGATCAAATAGACCATTTTTTTATTTAATTTAATTAGGAACTACACAATAGTCTTCATTAATTAACTCAAAACTCATGATTATATCATCTAATAGTTCGGAGACTATTTATCCTTCTAAATTTATAAGCTAAATCTAAAAGTTTTACTAAAATAAAGTTAACTTAAATTTAAGTAATGAAAAAATCTTTACTCTCAAAATTCCACTTGTAAAATTTGGGAATATAATATTATCTAAGTACTAAACATCACTTAAAAATCCTTGATATCCAACAGCTTATGAGATTAGAGTATTTCCATAGAGTTAAGCTGTATTATTAATTAAAATGTTATTGTAAATGCTTTAAATAGGAAGATTATGAAGCTGTGAGAAAACACTTCCTATTTTAGCTTCATTCAAAATAAATATTGAACTGATAATATTTAAATTATCAATACTATTTTAATTATTTCCATTTGAAACTATTGCTCCACCATAATTTTATGCTTTATTTTATATGAAGGTAGATTTAATAACAAACAAATTTGAGCTTTCTACAAAAACAGCTCCCCCATGCATGGCTGCAGTATTTTGAATAAAAGTACAGTTTTAAATATTCTAAACTGCTTGAGTGTATTAACTCTAATCTTCATTTAATTAACTTTATTATTATTCTAAAAAACGAGAAATTTTATTTTGGATAGGTGTATTTAGATATAGAGACCCTCCATTAACCGCAGTATTTTTTTAGAAATTGCTATCTTTTACAATAGCTTATATAGAATTTATTGATATATTTCCTTATGCACAAACTAAGCATTCATTTTCTTCAAACAACAACTTATTTATTGTGACTTTATTAGATTTAATTTAAATCAAGCTTTTAAATAATGAACTTTCCAAAATATTTTATGCTCCTATTGCTTTGTTTTATTTAAATTCATCATTTTCAATTTAAATATTTTGGGAGCTAATATTAATTAAATTATTATATGTAGCTAGATTCCTATATGTATTTTTGATTAAATATAAATATTTTATTCCTTCTGTGTTCAATAATTTCTGGTATCCTAATTCTAAAATATTTTTATCATAAATGCTTAATTCTACAAATTTTTGAGTAGAAATAAAGTTGCATTGAACAAAATCCAACCCATACAAATTTGATATTGCAAAATGGCTGTATATTTAATTTAAATTTTAATATTTTTCGATCAGAGGGAAAATTTATTTAGAGAGATCAAGCATGGCATCTGTTGTTTTAAATAAAATTAGCTAAAATAATAATTGACTTTTATAATGAGATTGATATGAAAAGAAAGTGCTTCCAAGAAGAGATATATTATCTGTAAAGCTACAATTTGTAACTACCAAGAAATATTTGCTAAGAGATTTTGAGATATAAATTGCTCCACCCTTAGATAGAGATAAATTATTACTAAAATCAGAATTTTGCATGAAAATTGATGACGTCGATTTTGTAAAGCTTAAGTCAATGAAAATAGCTCCTCCATAACATTCCTAAGTGAAAAGATTGACTTTACTTTAATTATCTGTAAATTAAGATTAATCTATTAATATTCTGGCTTAGTCAATAGCTATCCAGTAAATAGCTCCACCTTAAAAAGCAATACCTCCTTTATAAGTAGTATTAAGTATATTGAATAGCTAAGAATTGACTTAGGCAAACCCTCCTTTGATACTAGATTACTATATTACATTGTTACTATTTTATTCAAAAGTAATATTTTTAAAATTGACACTAGCACTACCTAAAACCAGAAAGTAATGCTGCTAGTTAGGTAAAAAAGATGTAAAAATGCTATCTGAAATTTCTACCTATCCAACCAAATTAGTAATTGTTAAAGAAGAGGTTATTTTATTAGCATCACATTAAAAATCCTATTTTTTAATAAAGAAAAAATTTGTAATAAATTGTTTAAAATTAAAATAATGAAGTAATAAAAATAATAAATATTCTCATAAATTCACTATTTTTAAATTTTAACTTCATAACAAAAAATTCAAAAAAAAACCTTTTAAATTAAAAATATTTTGTGTGAAGTATTATTTTTAATTTAAAATTTTTGAGAAAGCACATTAACTAATCTAAAATATTTTTTAATTTAAAAAGAAATTTCATACTTTTTTACAGTTGATTTTGGTTATATTCAAATATTTAAAATTTTAGATTATAATATTGCCATCTACTTTAGAATCTATGTTAATAAAGCTCTATGTTTTGTCATTTAAATTATCTTCTTTGTAGCTAAATAATTACAAATTCTAAAGAGTTACATCAATTAATTCAATTAAATAAGTTTTTTTATTATTTTCTCCTTCTTTATTTTTTTATTATTTGATTGAAATCAAATCTTAATAAGAGATTAAGTTGATAAATTAAGTATTTGAAATTGTACAAGTGGTATTCATAGATTAAAAGTCTAGGATATTTGAAGTAAATGCAGCTTTTTATATACTACCAACAACCAACTGATTAACATTAATAGATAATACAGTTTATATCTGTATGAGTTAAACTATAGCTGAGTCTTATATTTATATGTTTTGAATTTACAAACTAGATATTTGATAAAAATAGAAATATCTGCAATTTTTTAAAAACTCTATGTCATATGAGTGAAATCTATTGTTTTCAAATAAAATATCTGAAATGATAATTCTTACATTTAAACTTAATTAAAATTAAGTAATTATAGAGTTTGAGCTGAGTATTTCATTATTTTGAAATAAAAATTCATTAAAACTAAAGAATTCCTTGCTGGTTAATAGGGTATTCTATTAAGATAGACCAAAGATTTAAGTATTTTATAATTTATTTTATATAAATTTAAAGCTTTTTATATTTAAAAAATCTAAATTAAAAAGTGGAGAAATCAAATCTTTATTTTAAGCAGCTATTGTATTATTCATAATTACTACATCCATTATTTATGAAGTTTTGAAGTTTATAGTATTAATTAGATTAGAACTTAGTATATTTGAGTGGCTGCAGACCATTTGTTAAATTTTAAATTTTGACACTGATTATGAATTTTAGATATCTAATAGAGCATAAATTAGAGAAGATTATTCAGTAAGATTACTATTCAATAGTTATATATTATTAATATTTAAAGTTCCTGTTTATAAAAAGTAGAGAAATTACGATTATTTAAGGGAGCTTCTGTTAATAACTATATTTTTTAATTCATATTTAAGAGAAGAAGATGAGCTTATGAATTTTACATCTAAAAGTTTAGAATTTTAAATGAAAATATCATTAAATTTTAAGTTATCAATGAGCATGGTTCCATTAAAATTATCAACTCTAAAAGTAAAAAAATTAGGAGTGTTGTGATTTATTTATGTAAAGCTTGTATTTGTGATTGTAATTTAATTAATAAATTTATCTTCAATCACAAACCCAAATACTGAGTCTTACTATTTTTGAATGAAATCAATATTTTCGATTGTTATTTTGTTAAAACCATGAATTTATGCAGATTGAGCCTAATGAATCACAAAATTTTCATTATTTGAAGTTTAATTTGCTCGAATAGTTAAAGAAAGATGCTCTAATGAGTAAATCTAAGTTTAAAAGTCAACATCAATTGAAAATTAAATGGTTTCATAGCATACACGACTTTAATCCACATATTAAATGACAATTTCTATTTCCCTCAATAAGAGTTCATTGTAAAAAACTAGTGCTCTTAGAAGATCTGGTTCATTCAAAATTAGCTTTTTAAAATTGTATCCATATAGTTTTTAAATATTGTAAGGGTCATCAATAGTACCTTTACCCAAAGGTTTAGATGAATCTCCACAAAATACATAAATTATGGATTGTTTCTTAAAGTAGCAGCCTGGATCATTGATTAAGCAAAGTTAGCATTTTTTTCTTTGTTTATCATATCTTATTTCATATCTCTCGAGTTCCTAATATTAGCTCAAAACTTTTTATTTACAAGTAAAGCATTTCATTTAATATAATTATAAAGGATCATAATGAATTTTCATATCATTATCTTCACATGTCTCACATCTTTTTTTCAATTTTAAATTAAATAATTCAAATTTTATAAATAAATAAAAAGCTATTTTAAATTTTTTTCATCAAATTTATTTGGGAAACTCTCATACACATAAAACACCCTCCCATGATTGATAATCAATTGGTGGGTAAGCTTATTCAAAAAATGAAATAGATGAGAGGGGGTAGTTTACAAATATTAATTTTGAATTCATTCAATTACGCAATTTTAATAAAATTTATTTTTTTTTAATTTGGCACTTTTTTAATCATGAAAATGTTTATTTAAGTAAGAGATTAAATAAAAAATAAATGCTTTAGAGATAAATTTATTTCAAAAATAGAAATAAGAAAAGAAATTTAAATTACAGCATTGGGCAAAGCTTGCAGTTAAATTATGATGAATCAAAAGTGACCATTTAGGATATTTCTTTGAGATAATTAGAATTGAAATACATATTGGCAATAAAAATTTCTATAGAACTTATTTGATTAAATAGGAGATCTGTATTACAATCAATGCATAATGGCTCATCTAAATAATATACACAGTTTGAGCAAAAATTTCCACATTAAGGTAGATCACACGATATTGAGTCCCTACTTAACCTTCTTTCATAATCACAACTTGTACATAGCATAATTATTTAGAATGTTTCATTATACTAAATACGTTATTGAAGTGAAAAATTCTTTAGAATATCTCTTTCATTAGTAAATATATTAGTAAAATTAACTCTTTCATTTTAAAGATAGCCTGCTTCAAAGCAAGATTGACAACCTTCTGGACATCTTATACAACTTGAGATACTTGGAATGAATCCATAGTTACATTATGTGCATTAATATAAAAGTTAATTACCATAATTTGTAAACTCTAGACAATTCAAACAATTTGGTATCTAATCAATAATAAATTACTAAGAAAAAGTAAATAAAAAGTTATTTTACAAGGTCAGAGCAAAATCTACTATTATCGATAGGTGGAGTACCATCTATAATTAGAGGTATATTTGAAAATGGCTTATTAACAGATAAATTTGTACCATATTCCACCATAGCCATACAGACATTTTTCTCATATAAAATGCACATCCAGTAATGATCTTCACAAAAATAAGAATTTCCTTAATAATTTGAATAATTATACTAAATACAATCTGAATTGTAAAGGCATCTGTAAGAATCGCAATTTAAACAATCATCTATGATATATTCATAATCAGAAGGTCTATATTAAAAATAAGTTTTAAAATGTTTGTTTGAATTTTTTGCTAAAAAATCAATTTCTAAGCAATTTGATTTATATGGTCTATAACAGTCAAATCCTAATTTAAAATATAATTAATTTTTTAGTTAGTTAAATAAATTTAATTACTATTTTTGAAGCTGACCAAATATCCTTACTTGCACTTTATGCAGTATTTATTTAATAAACCAGGAGTATAAACATTTAATCCAAATACTTTTGAGTTTACATATTTATCATTCAGCTCTTTGTTTTAAAATAATAAATAATATTTACAATATTCTAATTATTTTTATAATCTTATTTAATTTTAATTTTGAAATCAATTTATTTTTATTTAAATTATAAAATAAAATTGGTGTTTATTATAAAATTACAATAAGAGCACTCAAGGCAATCGAATCCACACTTTTCACAATAACTAAGATCTTCACTAATCATGTATCCTTCTTGACAAAACCTGCAAGTAAATTAAGAAATCTAAAAATTAAACATATTATTTGAATATTATTCGAAAGTTAAGTCTTCATAATTTGTCATAGATTTTTTTTCATTATCTATGATGCTCATACCACATTCTAAGCAACCTTCAGGGCATTAGCTACATTGATAATTAGAATTAACATAGAAAAGATACTTACATTTTAAGCACCTAGCATTTCCTTTCAAATCTATATCACATCTTGTACATTATGATTAACCTATATTTTTATATTAAATTGCCATGAAATATATTTAAATTCACTTTTTTATACACTAGGTAGATTATTGAATTTTCTTAATTTTAAATTATCCTTGAGCACCTCCTGATTCAATTTAGTAGTAAAGAGTTTATTCAAAGTTATTTTATAGTCTTTTTATTCCTGTAAAATTCACTATCATCTAAGTACAAATTTTTTACTGAAAAGAAGAATTTCCCCTATATTTTTTTATTTCTTAAAAAATAAAAGAAAATTAGAATAGATTTTACCATTTATTAGCCTCTATGTTGCACTCTGCACACTAAATATTTATTTTTTTAATATACTCAAACATTTAAGAAATAGAATCTATCTAATATTCATATACTTCTTAATCACATTTCACACATACTTACTTTTAAGTTTTCTTATCTATGTATAGGAAATAGTTTTCAATGCATTATGTGCAAGTATCTAAATCTTTACAGCTTCTACAACTTTAATTATCATAATTAAAAATAAATGTAAAATAAAATAGTTGTTTATTGGTCATTAATCTTATCTTTATTTATAAGCATTCTAAAAATTAAGCTCCATATTCATTTTTATTGGATTTGAGGGAGAGCACCTACTGAGTAGAGTATTTTTTGATATCTAAATTAACTCTTAGAGTTATAGTTAGATTATCTTCATTTTTTAAAAATTTATTAAGCTAAATATCTACTCTCCATACTTCTTTGCCAAAATTAATGACTTTTAAACTGAATGAAACCCAGTTGTAGCTATGACCTCCCTCCTCCACACTCTCTCTAAATTGAGCTTCATTAAGTATTAAATTTAATTCAGATCCATAAATAAATCAATCATATAAATAAATAAGAATAAAACTAGAATTACCCTTCTGAGCATGTATTGCTTCCTTAAGAGCAATCAGAGTAAGGAAAGCAACCTTCTTTGACATATGATAATTCAAAATTGAAATAACCATTTTATACATTTCCAGTTTATTAATAGCATTAACCATTTCCAGGGTTTCTGAAATTTTTTGGACAAATTAAGCATGTATTTATCTAATCATTTGTATCAACCACCTTGCAGTAATTATTTTTATCTTTACAAATGCTTACTTAGAATATATTGATTTCATTAATATCTTATTTAAAACATTCTGTATCTTATCTATAATTAAATAAGCATTCACTTCTACCATACCATGAAGTATCTATTTTTTCCAATAAAATACATTTTCCGAATTGTTTTTAGAGGCAAAATCCTAAGGGGCAGATAGTGCAGCCTTATTGGTTTATATTCAAGCATTTTCCTTTATTAAAAATTGAATTTAATTGAGAAGTATTTGAAATTTGTTTACCAGAACTATCTTAACAATATTTATCACTTAGAGAAACACAATATCCATTTAAGAGACATTAACTTAAAGAACATCTTGAGCACTATTAAGAGCTATTTTATAAAACACATCTACCTTAATCATCTGAGCACTTAATATTTCCATCCATTTTTTAACAAAACTCTCCATTTTAATTTGTGTTTAAGCAATAAACTCCAACAAAGCAAGTTAACTTAATCCAAAATAAATTTAAAAAAAGTGATATTTCTAAAGTTATTTACAATTAATTAATTTTAATGAGGAATATCTTAATCCTTTAAAGAAACGCAAAATCCACTATCTTTATAAATTCCTATTTTAAAAATAAACAACTAATCATATTTTTCTTCATAATAACTAATGAGAAAAAATATTTTTTATTTACTATTTTGAATAATTTACCTATAAGTTTTGGATTTTAATAATCTAGGGAGAAGCACTTGTTTTGACTCTAAGTTAATCCTTACAGTAAACAGTACCTAAATATTAATCAATAAATATTTCGAGTAATTTAACAATTTTAAATACTATGAAAAGCATTATTGAGCTCCATATCTTTTGACTTCTTTCAACTATAAACAAAATCCAGTAACATTTTCTCTTCCAGGATATTGTAGAGATAATAGATTACACTACCTATTTTTTAAGCAATAACCTATTGCACAATTAGTAGCTGATTGAGTTGATTCAGCTAAACATGAATGATTTTCATCTCTCCCTATTCTATTTGGATCCTGATTACTTAATTCAACACAAACTCCCTACAACAAACAGTAGTCTCCTAACAAGCAACTCACAGAATTAGCTTTTTATTTTATTTTGATAACAATTAAATAAATTTATTAAAATGATTTAAAAATGTTAAATAATATTAAAACCTACAATTAGTTTTTATCTTAGAATTTTTATAAAATAATGTTTTTGAGTTTAAAATAGAATAACTCATTAAATTTATTTTCCAAATAAATAGTTTGATTTTTATTTAAAATTTTTAAACTATTTTTTTAAATCTATTTTTGAATAAGTAAGCTAATTTTTTACCTTAGTTAAGATCAAGACACTACTCATCAGAACCCTTTGCTTTTACATCAGATCTATCTTTGAAGTCTATACTGGTTAGCATTAAGGGATGGCAAACTTAAAAATTGCTAATTTATAATTTTAAAAATAAAAATAAGTAATATTTGTTAATATTTCTTACTCATATTTCATAATGCAGTATTGATCAGAATTGCAAAGTTATATCCCTATTTTAATTAATTATTTTTTTTATTTTATGGAAATAAAATAATTTTAATTTTACCTAAATAAGAGGCTTGCATTGGTTGTAGGCAATATTAACTAATTAATTCTCTACCTACTAAAAATTTACCTTAGAAATATGCTCCTAAATTCATACAATATTTTTTTGTTTGAGAGATTTCATAAATACAATATCCATCAGGACATCTATCAATATCTTATCCTCCACTATCGCTATAAGGTTAATAAGGTATACATTTAGTTGTCCCTACTTCTTTTGCAAAATTTGGTTAGCCTTAAATTGGAGATAGTTTAATGCAGGCTTGTGTCTAACTTTTTGGCTCAGTGATCAGGCATTCATCATCTGACAAACATATCCTTTTTTAGAAATTTTATTTAATTAATTTAAAGATCAAGAGAATTTAAATTTCATTTAAAAAAAATATTTTTTATCCAGTTATTTTATTTACTATCCTTATTTAATTTAATGTAGAAATATCAAATAAAACAATTCAAGAATTTAATTTATTTGTTGATTTAATATGTGAGAATTACTAAAAATACAAAAGAAAAAAGAGGGAAAGATACTTTTGTTAAAAAATATTTCTATATCGTTGTAAATGAGATTTACTAGACTTAATAATGAGTATCTGTGATGCAATTATTCTTAATGGGGTGTAATTAAATTGATAAGAATAAAAAATACTACATTTATTATTTGGGAACACAATATCTATTAGGGCCTGAACCAATAATTTAATTTTCTTATATGCATGTATAAGATATTGAATCTTCTTAAGTACCGCTTACAATAATTTATCCTATACAATGAGAGCGAGAACAAAATAATATCTATTTAGGATCTATAAAACATTTAAAACATTATTTTAAAATAATTTTTTGAAATTTGATAAATTACCTAAATCTTCACCTTACATCATACATTCTTAACCTGTTTTTACTCCCTTTATTAATTAAAAATGGTTTTAAATATGAGAGTGTAATTAATATTTACAATAATATTCTTTTTTTTTGCGATTAGTTCACATTTATTATTTTTAATACAAGTTTCAGGCTAAGATTAATAAGTGGCATAACACTCTTGAAAATCGGGTTCAGAATCGGCCCCACACTTGTTATTTTTTAGCTTAGAAATTCTATTAACACCATTCATTTTAACACAATTTAGATAAGATATGCAATATCTTTTTGATTTTTAGTAAATTTAAGTTAAATTAATAGTAAATAATTGAAGATTAGTTACCCTTATATGCAAGAGTCTATTTCATCAGATTAATTAACAGAAACATTTAGTTCGATGCAAGATTTACTTTTAGTTATCCCCACTATTTATTTAGTTATATCACTGATTTCAACTATTTAATTTTTTTAATAAATACAGAAATTGCTTTATACATACACAATGACACCTATTTTTGTATTTTATTAATAATTAATATGAAATCTCAATAAAATTTTTTTTACGGTCTTGTGGAAGAGATTGATTTGTCTATTTTACATAAACACAATAATTAATACTTTTATAAAAGAAAACACCGCTCACCAATTGATTTAAAAGATAAGATGTACACAAAGATTCACTCCTAGAAATCTCAAGAAAACATACTTCAGATTAATCATTAAAGCAGCTTTTAACATTATCTATTTATTCTATTTTAACACATTGGCCTTTGTCATTTATTCCTGCATAATCTGTTTTGTTCATCTCAACACATAATTACCCATTAAAACACTCACTTTTGGCAAATTAAATTTTAATTAAGTGAACATCAAAATATTTATTTATTTACTTTATTTGACATTAGCATTCAAAACTTAAATGTTAAGACTAATAAGGATAAATGAAGCCGTCTTATTGAAAACAATACTCTCGATTTAACTGTTATATTGCTTAATATTTTTTTATGTGAGAAAATAACTGAAATATTTTTATGCTTTACATTTAAGGTCGAAAGAAGTTATTTAAACATCTGATTTTTCAATGCAATTTAAAATATTATTCTTATCTAAATAACTACCTATAAAACTAGTAAAGGAATCACTTTTCAACTTAATGCACATAGTTTTATTCTAATTTATGCATATTTTATTTGAATTTACAGCACAATAGTCTATTAAACTTATTTCTCCATCATTAACACAATTTCCATTTATGCTTAATCCTGTATAATTATTTAAAATAATATTCAAGCATTTTCTCTCATCCTATGAAAAGCACTAATTAACTGGGCAAGACTAACAATTTAGCTTTTGTATTAACTGTAGAACTAAAAAGATGATTAAACAATACATTTATTAAATATTGCTTAGACAGTACTATGATAACAAATTTTACAAGTTCTAATTTGTTATCAACTTATTTTGTTAATCAATCTATTAAAGTAATAATTAAACTTGTATAAATATCAATCCATTCTTTTAATTAAAAAAAAAAAATTCCCGATATACATTTTTCCAAATTTTTTAACATATTTCATATTAAATTAATCTTTACTTTTACATTATTTGATATTTTGAAAATCATTTTTATACAGTAGCATTTTTATTTAAGTCTGTTTACTCAGGTAATTTGCAAGTAATCTATTTTTTAAGCTTTTAAAAATCAAATGTAAATTTAACAAAAAACCTTTCTTTAAACATCACTAATTAATCTTTATCTTGCATAATAAAAAATCTTGTATAAGAAGAAAATCAAATTTAATTTCTATATAATAAAAGATTACCTTTAAGTTTAAGAAGAACTATCAATAAATATTTGTTATTAATCAAAAATACAAAATTGATATCCACATCTTAAATTATTAATTTAGTAAACTTATTCAGTTAATAGTTTATTTTAAAATAACCTCTAAAACAAATAAAAAATTTTATCATTTATTTCTGAGGAGAGGGGGGGATTGAAGTGAGTTTTTTCATAAAAAAAATCAAAAGAATTGAACTAATATGGGTGGAGAGCTCTTGATGACCCCCACCAAAAAAATTATATTTTTTGATAAACACACAGTTAATAATATAGTATAAAGATATTAAGATGTGATGGAGGAGTTCAAAAAATTTACTTCTATTTACATATTATGAAGAATTGTTATTTGTAAATAAGAGTATAAGTAATTAATTTTAGAAAATTGATTTTATTTGAAATTTTTTTTCAAAATTTAAATGTAAATCTAATTTAATTTTTTAAAACAAATTAATTAAGCTTTTGATCAAAAAATATTATAAAAACAGTTAATAAGAATTATAAATATCTTTGATATATTTTAATTATTAAAATCAAAATGCATTTTAATAAGATTAACTCAAACCATATTTGTTATAAATTCCAATCTTTTGGAGCTTGTAGTTAATATAGTAGTTGCTGTAGAATTATGCAAAAATGATCATAAAAATAGGAGGGATTCCCATAAAGCTGTAGAATTCAACTGGTTTATTTTTAATAGATTTGCCCCATTTTGTTGCAAAGAGGATTGTAGAAGTGAATAAAATTGCCCCAAGAGAGCCATAAAGTTCTAAACTTTACCCTCTGCGAAGTTTATCATTAACATATTTATAATCATCATTAGTCACATATGGATGATACAAAACTTTCATAGGTAATTTAAATCTGTTGCTAGTTTTAATGTTTTAATTGTATGTCTTGACATAGACTTTTTCAGCAAAGTCGTTTGGAATTTATACCTTTTCTTTTTTGTATTTGAGATTTATGTATGATTAAAGTAGTGTCTTGAAATCTCTACTTTCCCATGGTTTAAGAAGATCATGGTGATTTCTCAAATGGTTATTTTCACTTAAAATTTTGGATAAAGAATCATTTTACTCATCATCATTTAAATTCTCATTAAAAGCAATTTCATCAATCACATTTCCAACTAATTAAGACTCAATTATCATTCTACCTAATCAATTTTAAATAATTTATTTATCTCCACTTTTCTATTTTTCAATTTCCTTGTATCAAAATGAATGAGCAATTAATTAATTTATTATTTGTAAGTTATCATAATAAAATACATACATACATATTTGTGTTTGCTTTCTGATCAAGATTCAATTAAAAATCATTAAAGATATAATAAATGCATTTATTCATTTAATAACATTTTGTCATAATACTTATTTATACTTAGAAAATTCTTTGGGATTTCTTACTTATACTTTTTAATATCAAATTTAATTATTAACAAAAAACACAATACCAAAAAATCAATTTAAGTATTTACAAATATCAAATTAGCTGTTAGAGAAATTAATCATATTTTTACTTAATACAATTTTTTTGAAATTTCTAATGTAATAAATTTTTAACATTTTAATTAAGTAATTAAATAAATTAATTATTTAAAGGATCAAATTAATATGATTGACGACGTTTTTATTTTTAAATTAGTTCATTAAAAATGATGAATGAAATATTTATTTTGATAGTAAAAATAGTAGAGTAATTTAGATAATAAGCAGTAAAAAAATAAAATTAGTCTTTCTATTCTAAATTATTGAATGAGTTAGAAACCTATGTAGTTTCGAATTAAGTATGAAAAAAAGAATTAATTGAATCTAATAGATTTTTGTTTCATTTATTTATTAACTCCCTTTGATCAAAATTACTTTCGAGATAGAAAAATTAAATGTAAAAAAAGAGGAGTTACAAGGAATTATTAAAATAGTTAGAATGAATATTAATGATCATTACTCATAATCCTATTCAAAATTTTGTTAATTCAATTGCAATAATTTATAAATAGAAATTTTTAAATATTGATAATTGATATGAAGAATCAATGAAGGAATAAATAAGTCATTGATTGAATAAATAAGGAATAATTGATTGAATGCTAATTAATTTAATTAGTAAGTGTTAAGTCTAACTCATAATAATTAGAATAGCAAAATCAAAAAGATTATATTAAAAGAATGAATGAATGTATTTATATCAAATAATCAATTTTTTCATAGAACATTGACAGATTATCAAATATATCTTCAGAAATTTATAAGCAAAAAAGAGTTTAGTTTTAAGAGTAAAAAAGTATTAAGGGTAAACTTTCATTAACATAAAAAGCAAATAGATACAAAAAAAGGTCACATTTTTAAGCAGAAAGTTAAGGTAGTTAGTTGAATATATTCAGATTTAGGAATTATTGAAAGAATTTAAAGAAATTGATTGAAAATGTTGAAAGACTACTATTAGAACAATAACTATTATAAGTATGGTCACTAGAATAACAACTTTAACACTACTATGAGTCAGACGACTCTTAAAGATTTCGAGGTTATCTCTAAACTGGGAGAAGGATCTTTTTCTTAAGTATTCCAAGTCAAGAGAAAGTCTGATGGCATGATTTATGCTATGAAGAAAGTTAAAATGGGTTTATTGAAAGAAAAGGAAAAAGAAAATGCTCTGAATGAAGTTCGTATATTAGCTTCTTTAACTGATGAATTCATAGTAGGGTATAAAGAGGCATTCATAGATGAGTAATCTTAGATTCTCTGTGTTGTTATGGAATACGCAGCAGGAGGTGATCTATAAGGTAAAATCACTGCAAACATTAAAAATAAGACAATGTTCCCTGAAAGTGAAGTTTGGAAAGCATTAATTCACATGTCAAAAGGCTTGTAAATTCTTCATTAAATGTAGATTCTTCACAGAGATCTTAAATGCGCAAATGTTTTTCTTTCTTCAGAAGGAGTCTACAAATTAGGTAAATAATGAATAATATATTTCCTCTTTTTAAATTAATCAAAAATCTATTTCAAAATAGCATAGCAAACAAAATTAATTTTTGTTCAGTTTAAAAAATACTCATTTTCATAATTCTTCTTTTAATATAGATAAAAATCGATAGAAATTAAAAAAATTTAAAGGAATTTAAATAGAATTTAATCATTTTATTAAAATTATTCATAATAGGTGACTTAAATGTTTCAAAAGTAGCAAAAAAAGGATTAGTCTATACCCAAACAGGAACTCCATATTATGCATCTCCTGAAGTTTGGAGAGATTAGCCCTATGATGTCAAGAGTGATATTTGGTCTCTAGGTTGCGTACTCTATGAAATGTGTGCACTCAAACCACCCTTTAGAGCTAATGATATGGAAGGCCTTTACAAAAAAGTCTAAAAGGGAGACTTCGAACGTATCCCCAAAAAGTAAATTTATTTAAATATCTTCTATTAAGCACTTTTTAAAGCAAAATTTAATTCAATACAAAAAAATTCTACTCTCTCAAAAGCAAATTATTTAACTCTTTGATATTAATTTCAAATTTTATTAATATTATTTTCCCATCAGCTAAATTTTATCGTTAACAAAAATCAAATAAATCTTTAAAAATAATTAAATGAAATACCTAAACATAAAACTATTTATTCCTTTATATATTATTTAAATAGCATAAAAAAAGAAAAAAAAAAGAAATTTATTCATAAATAGTTTTTAAAAATTTCAAAAATAACTTCTTAGTGCTTCAGAAATAGCTTTTTAAATAAGAGCTTAAACACTTCAGAAATAGCTAACTAAATTTAAAAATAGCTTTTAAACACTCAAAAAATAGAGATTTAATGTTTCAAGTAAACGTTTTTAAGTAAATTTACAAAGAAAAAAGCTATTTTAAAACTAATTAGACAAAAATGAATCGGAAATATTTTAATGAGAAGTGAATAAATCCAAATTAATAAATTTGAAATGTTTTATAAATTATTTTAATAAGAAATATACTTTCATAAATGGTAATTTTTATTATTTATTAAAAGGTATTCAGAAGATTTATAGAGAATGCTAACTATGCTTTTGAAAGTGAATCCAAAAGATAGACCAAGCTGTGAATAAATTTTATAAAATCCAATAGTCTAAAGAAATGGAGGGGAAGATTAATCGAACCCTTAAACAAATAAAAAAATAGTTAAAAAATCATCAAAAGCAGAACTTTTACAAACAATTTAACTTCCAAAGAATTTGGGGTTATTGAAAGGTAAATTACCAAAGGCTAATTATAAGAAAGCTGAGTCAATAGATGATTTAGAACTAGACTATGAAAATGAAGAAAAAGAATAACTTTAGTAATAATTAAAAAAGACAAATAGAATTGTTAGTGCTGGAGTTCGTCGCACAGAAAATTATGTAAATAATTTAGGAAATAGGAATAATTTACCTACTCCTTTAGCGAAATAGCCAGTTGGTAATGAGGTAAAGCATCCTCTACTAGCTAAAGATATTACTCCTTTGTAATAAAAGCAATAATATGAAGTCCCTAGTAGTAATTATAATCCCTCAAATATTTAAAATAATCCTTCTAATATAAGCTCGAATGTTTAAGCTACTGGAATTAAACCAAGAGTTTTAGGTAGACCTATTAGTGGAGTTGTAGCTTCGAAAAATAATATACCTCCCTTGAGTCCTATTCAAGGTTTAGCAAAAGTAAAGCCAACAATCAGTAGACCTAATTCTGGAGTAAGTATAAATTAAGTAAACGGAGTTAATTATAATAAAGATTACAATAGCAATAAAGTAAATGTAGTAAATGAACCTATAAAACCTTCAAATAATTATTATTCTAACTAGCCCTAATAAGTTAGTAGAAATTAAGTTAATAACGATCCAGTCATTAATAATAATAATCCATATAGAAATGTTGCTGATAGATATGAAATACCTTCAAGCAATAATAATTATAGTAATGCTAATAATAATAGATACTCTGCATTAAATAATAATGGGGCTAATCCAAAAAATCTAACTCCCTAACAATATTTGATGAAACAATAAAATCATTACAATGACATCTATAGCAAGTATTAGAATACACCTTCATAAGCAAATGGTAAATATGAAGATTTGAATGCAAAATTAGCTTTGAAAGAAAAAGCTCTCTTAGGAGGAGGAGGTGTTAATTAAAGTCCAAATGTGAATGTAATTGCTGATAAATACAGTAATAATAACAATAATTAGTATAACATTCAAAGAATTTATTCTGAGTAAAATGTTATGAATTATGGAAAACCTTAAAGAATTTAATCTTCTAAACCTTATGTGAATAATAACAACAACTATAACTATGATATTTACTAAAAAGACAATAACCTTTAACAAGTATACAAATCACCTTAATATGGATATAATAACAACAACAATAATAACAATTACAACTTAGCAAGCAATAATAATAATATTGTAAATAATAGTAAAGCTTATGATCCTTCTAATTATATGTATGGAAGAAGATAGTAAAGCGCTAATATAATTGCGTAGGCTAGAAATTAGGTCTATGGAAATTAACCAGCTTATTAAATACCTGTTTAACCCATCAATAATGTTCAACCTGTGAATAGATAAGTTCCTAATTAAAGACCTGTTTGGTGGGGTTGAATTTTTGCTAAATAAACTATCTTAAAATAAATAAATAACTATGAATAAACAATTAAGTGAATTATAATCTTAAGAATTTATTATAAAAATTTGAAGTCTATTTAATTATAAATAGTAATTACAATTAAAAGATTTTATCAACATATAAAATTTATCAATATCATTATAAAACAAGTATAAATTAACCAATCATTTTCGCCTTCTGAGATTCATTTCTAATTGGATTGTAAATCAGAAGTTGGCATTTGTATTGTTTGTTTGATTTATTCTTTCATTCTTTTATTATTATCATATATATTTATATTCATTATGTAATCTCTTTGCATCATCAAATATGATTATTCATTACCATATTTTTAATTCAAAAAATTATCTTTAAAAATTTAAATCTTATTTTTAATTTTAATGAGCATATCTTAATTTTTAAATCTTAAGAAAAATAAAAAGATCAAATTTTATTCTGAATTTTTTTGAAAAAATTCAACTAAAACTTTTATCATTTTTTCTTAGATCAAACACTCATTATATTACTTTATTAAGGTATATAAAAGAGAAAGACTTGAGGAATCTATTTTAACTAAAGTTGCAAATAATTAAAAACCTAATAATTTTGTGATTTTAAGTTATAGAAAGTTTTTTAAAACATAATTGACTAAGAAAAGTATTTAAATGCTTTTTAAATTAATTTTTTTGTTGAAATAAAATGTTTAAAGTAAAATTGATGCAATTTGGATTGATATGCTAGATATTTATTTATATAAACCCATTTCTTTTTAGAATAGATAGAGTTTTAAGTCTTGATGAAGACAGTGAAATTATAGCGTCTCTTAATAATTAAAGAGATGCTTGAGAAATTAGAATGAAGGGAAAAGTTAATGGAGAAGAGGATTTTTAGGTTTTTTTCAGATTTTAACAGAGCGATATTAAAGAGGATTCTATTACTAATATGAGTTAACTATATCAGAAGCAATTAAATTTATGATTCTGACTGACTAATGATAATTCATTATAATTAAAATTAAAACGAAAAATTAATAAAGTTAACTAAGCTTTTTTAGTTATTATCTATTTATCGAAACTATTAAGTTCAACAACAAAAGCAATAAAAGCAGCTTTATTTAAAGCTAAACAAAAATAGGCGGTTGTACATCCTCAAAGCGTATTTCAATTAAAAAACAAGATAATTCTTAAGATATAAATTTACCTTATTGGGAAATGGGAGCATAAACAACAGATCAAGGCTTGATAGATATTAGATTTGGTCAATATCTCTTTTAGGTTCGCGTCATTAGCCAAAGCGAAGTAGGCTTAGAAGTTATTGATATCAAATCTTTTTAGACTTACTCTTTAGAATCTCATTAATTTGTCACTCAAATTAACTCTTCAACACTCATTGGGGCTCTTAACAGAAAAGAGGAAAATCACCTAAATATTTAAATTTCAAATGGTTAAACAGCTGAAAAAGAAAACTTCTTAAAGGTAGTCTTAAACGTCACTTATGATTTTATTCCTAATTTCTCTGAAGTAATAGTTGTCCCCTAAAAGAGAGGAGTCAGCGAAAAAGAAATGATCCAAACTCAATTAAAGTTAATTAATTCAGAAATTACTTACTTATCCAAATCAATTGAAGGACATACTGAAAAATCATGCAATAAATTCGTTACTACTTCCAGCTAAGGTACTTTTAATGGAGCAAATCACACTATAGCTAAATTAGATTTGCCAAGAGGAAAATATGAAATCAATTTATCATTCTACTCTTAAAGCACTTAAAATTGGATATATCTCAAACTAAATAACTCATAAACTGGTACTGATAGTTTGAAATTACCAGAAGGTGGTTTTTATTTTGTTCTTGCAAACAGCAGCCATTACTAACCTCATATTATCAGATCATTTGTTGAAGTAACTAATGATTATTAAACCTTTTCTCTTGAATCCCAAGCATGCAATTCTTATCCTTGGAACATGAAAAATTTAATATTATCTGCTACATCAGTCTGAAAAATAATAAATAAATCATATATATATATATATAAATCATAAAATTAAAAAAACTTATTTGTTCTTTAATTAATTCATTCATTTTTTGTTATGCCTTTTGTAGAAATAATACAAAAAATACAAAAAAAAATAAATTCTTGAAATTCATAGGTTGATTTATTATAGAAAGATTAATTAATTAATTAATTAATTGATTTAATAGCAAATAATTATTTTTTAAAAATTTAATTTTAACATAAAAAATAATTTCAGATTGTTCTGAAATAATAAATAGATAGATGTTTAAAATAAATAATCTTTACAAATTATTTTTATCATTTTATAAAACCAAATAACTTTGAATAATTTCTGCTTTATACAAATTAGGAAGCAACTTTATAAAAAAGGATTATATTTTTTAAAACCTGAATTGTTTTTGATTTAGTATTTTTTCAAATTGCAAGATTCTTTTGTATGATAAATAGAATTAAAATTTTTTGTTTTAACAAAAAAAAATAACTAATAATTATTAAATATTAAGAAATATATCAAGTTTCATTAAAAGTCATAAGATTTCCTATTTCTCGTTGGATGAATTGTTAAGTTTCTTTGGGTAGGAGTGTTTGGATTTATCATACTGAAAGAATAATTATTGTTATCTTAAGTAAAAAATTGATCTAAATTCTATGAGAGTTCAAATTGCTTAGATTCATTTATTAGGGAGCTATAATTTTATAGCTTGTGTTTCTCATTATTTGAATTAATATTGAAAATAGATTACGTGAAGAATTTATGACTGTTTGTGATCGTTGTTTTTATCTTTGAGCTGCTTGGTTAAGATAATACATTTTAAGAAATATCAAAACAATCTCTTTGTTATCTGCTATCAAAAAATTTCTGTGAGTAATTCAAACCACCACCTTATTTTTTCTTTGTTTTTGATAGAAAATTTTTAGAAAAAGTAGTATTTTAGATTGAATATCTAACTTAGTTTTATTTATTTGATTTTTACTTAATTTTAGATAAAATATTTTTATGATTGAAATGAGGAAAATATTTTATCATGTTTTTCATTTTTTCAAAATTTCCTGAAAAAATATCAAATTGCTCATAAAAGAAATCCAATTTATTATTATTCAGATTAGTTTATTTTCTAGTTACTTCATTAAAACTGGAGCAAGGTGTAGAAGAAAATTATTTATTGAATTTCTATTGTTAATAGTAATAATTGCTACTAAGATATTTCTATGACATTTATTAATCATTTTTTTAGCTCTATGTATTTATTTTTTGTAAATTATTAGCATAATTCATTTATATTTATTTATTGTATTATTAAATTTATTGATTGTTCTCCTAAAGAAATTAGCTTTGAATACTAGAAGTTCTCATATAGTTATTAGCTTATTGAGGAAGTTAAAGAGAAATACAGCTTGTTCTTCTTTCATTGTTTGCATCAGTTTATTTTAATTTTGGAGAAATAGAACAATTTTCATAGACATTATCTTTTTATTCTTCACTTTCATCAATAGATGAATTAGATTTATTTTGACTGACAGAATTCATGAATGATTTTTATTTATTTAAGCATGATTTCTACTTTAAGAAAGAAGACAATTAATAATTTAATTAAGGAATATTTTAAATACTTTAAGCATTAGAAGATAAGATATTTGTACTTGAATTTAAATTATTATTCTAAAAGCTTACAAAATTATAATTATTTGAATTCTCTTTAGGATAATTTTCTATTTATTATTAACTATTAATTATTTCATTTTAAACGGGAACAGTAAATTGAGAGCTATACTTTTAAAAAGAATTCAGATAGAGGTACTTTTCTTCATATTAAATTAAATCCTCTGATTTATTATTAAAATATTCAAGCAAACAATTACAACAATTCCCATTTATATTTATTGATTTTTGCTTTCTCTTCAAAGCCCTTTCTTGTTTTGGCTATTCTCTATTTAAATGTGGCTAGCTGTAAAAAGTTTAGCTTATTACTTTCCCCTTATTTGGATTTAAATGCAAATAAGGGCAGTTTCCCACATCATGATTTTTATCACCACAGGATATACATTAGTTTTGTAATTTTGTTCGATCTTTTGATAAAGTTATCATATCTTTTATCATACAAAATGTCTCATATTCTGTTTCGTCTTCTACAATAACTTTTAAAAAATCTGATCTTTTTATTTTCATCAACTTTGAAAAATTCAAACTTTTTAAACTCATCTTTGGCTGAACTCCTGTAAAAAAAGACAGCTCGCCAAATGAATCTCCCTAAAAATTAATTCATGTTTGTATTGAAATTTATATTAAAATAGAGTGAAATAAATTTTACCTTTTTGATAAGTTAAATTGTAGAAGAATCGATTTGAGTTTTTTACTTAGTTGATTTATTTATTGATTGAATATAAACTTATAATTCTCCTTATAGAACAAAATAAATCCATATATCTTAATCACAAAATTCTGGATCATAAATTATTTCATCAGGTATACACCTCTACTCTTGAATGTAAGGAAGACACTTTAACAGTGTATCATAACTAAAATTATCCTTAAAAATTGAACTTTGTTTGAATATAACACTAAAAGATTCTGCCAGAAGTTCTTATCTTAATCCATCAGATAGCTATTAAATTATTTCTTATTCTTAAAGCTGATTCTCATCACTCTTTTCCTTCCAATAATAACTTTTTAATTCGTAAATTATTTAAAAAAATATTAATAAACTCAAACATTCTTTCATTAATATTAATATTTCTTTTATATACCATGTTAAATAATTTAAATTATTTTTACATTTTAAATTTAATCATTTTAAAAAAAAAGTAACTTAAAAAATATTTTTTAAAGTTTTTGAATTTATTAAAATAATTTATGAGTAGTTGGGATGTTGAAATATTATTTGTTTGTTTTTAAAATGAAAAATAATAATTTACTCTAAATATTCATATATTTCTTTCATAGTAGATTTAGAGACCCCTTTTCTCATCATATAATTTCCAATTATAAATCTTTTCTGTCTTATGAGGTTTTCTATTTGGTATAGATCTTAAAATATCTAGCCAATCGAATTAATGGTGAAGCCAAAAATTACACAGCATGTCATCATTAGAAATATACAAACAAGTACTTCGATTACATTCGTGGGCCTAATATCTCCGAAACCCACTGTTATCATAGTTACAGTTATAAAATAATAAGAATAAATATACTAAACAGACCAGGATGATTTAGTTAGTTGCATTAATTCTATCCAGGTTGAAGAATTTCTTGAATCTTATGGATTGCCATCATAAATAGGCTCTGAAAATTTAGCAGCCAATACCCACAAGCAAGCAAAAATGTGAGAAATAAGGAGAATATTTTTAAATAAATTAATTAACTCAATAATATTTTAAGCCTTTTTATCAAGTAAGAATTTATCTTTCATTTGGTTTATGATTGTATTAATATCATTATACTTAAAAACTATTGGGAGCAACAAAATTAAAGCTATTCTTGATTTTATTTTGTCTTGTGTAATAATAAAATAGATAAAAGGAAAAATTGAAGATATAAGATCATAATAAAGTGCATTTGATTCTTTGTAGTTTTTAAAAATAGCATTTCTACTTGTACTCAAAACACCTTTTACATAGACAGCTGTATTAATTACTATAAAAATATCAACAAAAATAAATAATTAGCATGCGATTATTAATTCAGTGTAAAAAAGTTCTCTTGTTAATTCTTCAAATGTAAAGCAAATTAAATAGCAAAAAAAACAAATCAAAGTAGCAAATATCTTGAAAGCCTACCAAACTTCAATATATTTAGAATGTGGTAAAAATATTGGTAATTTTTAGCATAAATAATCTAAAATATTTATTCTTATTCCTTCTGTTACCATTTTACAAATAAAATTATTCATTAAATAGGTGTTCTTGACTTAATGCTTTAATTTATTGCCTTTGCTTGAAATATTTGTTTCTTAACAAAAATAGCTTTTGTCATTAATTATTCGCATTTATTCTGGCTAAAGCAATCGAAACATCCTTTTTCTGGCCAAATTTAAAAAGACATTAAAATATTTTTAGAATCTTATCTTATAAGACATTTTTTATAATGTTTTAAATACTAATTATGTTTTCTTTTCACTGAAATTGCTGCTTTATATATGAAACTCTTTCTTGAAATTAGTTTGATTAGAGATTTCAAACTTAATTACATCTTATTTATTATGAATATGTTTATTTGATGAAATAAAGACCTCCTTGTTAGCATAATTTTAGAGCTAATTCTACACCTTTTAACTTTTTTTAAATTCTTAAATATTAATCATTTCCTTTTAAGGCTTTTAATTTATGTAGAAGTTTGTAATCACTTTTTAATTTAATTTGGAAGAAACTAATTTTTATGACAAGAAATCTTTAATATGAATTCAAGAAATATACTTTTTAATAATGTTTTGACAAGAATTCAATTCAACCCTAAATAAAACATCAAAAAACTTAATACTATCTATCATTTTTAGTTCTTTATAAAAGTATGAAAAGAATATGATGAATTCTATTCTGTATAAATACCAATATTATTCTATTAAAAAAATCTTATTTTAATTATATTAGGAAAATTATTTTCATTTTCTGTAAATTAAAATTTACCCAACCAAAAATACT
Source organism: Tetrahymena elliotti 4EA (assembly GCA_000231825.2). Classification (NCBI taxonomy): domain Eukaryota; phylum Ciliophora; class Oligohymenophorea; order Hymenostomatida; family Tetrahymenidae; genus Tetrahymena; species Tetrahymena elliotti. The sequence continues at coordinate 526,644 of JH720295.1, forward strand.
TCAATTTAAAACTCAAAAAACACTTTTCTTACTGAAATTATTTTAGTGATTTCTCTAGAATTAATCTTTTTAGAAAAGTTATTAATTTATTTTTAGGTCTTTCTCTAATTTATTTAAATAATAATATCTTATCACTTTTGAAAACTTAAATAAATTCAATTATCAGATAAATTTATCAGAAGAATGGATTGTAATTTATGCTGAGAATTAATTTATGTGAACTATTGTTGATTTTTTTATGTTGGAAACTAAATAATCCAGAACAATTCCAGATAATATTTGAATTCAATTCTACATACCTCTTTAGGGTAAAATTATTTATGTATGATAGCTATGAAAAATTTTTTGAGAGGTTAAAAATTGATTTTCCATTCATTTAAAAAAAATTTTCATTCATTTCATATTTTTGGAAATAAAATTAACAAAAATGCATTTTGAGAATTTTAAAAAAAATGAAGTTAATTTT
>JH720295.1:557514-613135 GCA_000231825.2 Tetrahymena elliotti 4EA
TCACAATTAAGATCTACAATCTTAGAAATACCTTTACCAGCTTTTGCACTCTCATTAATTAAATACTTATCTGCTCCTGACCCAAATCCTATTGAATGGACTCTATTGAATTTGTTGTTTCTTTTTATCATATTAACTACTTATTAAGGAGAGTCAACTTCACCATCAGTCAATAAAAATATCTATTTGTTGTATCCTGAGATTCTTTTTTGCTCAAAAACTCTTTTTAAGGGTTGGTAAATTTCAGTTCCTCCTAAATTAGCAGTGTATTCCTTAATAGATTTAATAGATTTTTCTAGATTAGAGTGATCATATTTTGAAGAAGACTCAAATAAACTTGAGGATGAAGAACCAAAACTAACTACATTAAAGTAGCTATCAGTGGGAAGACTCTTTAAGAATAGAATGAGAGCTTCACAAGCTTTTTTAATAGGAGATCCGCTCATAGATCCACTTCTATCTAAAAGGAAAATAAACTCACTTCTTGAAGAATCAAAATGATCTAACATTTCTCTATTAATTTATTCCTAAAATTTACCACTAAATACATCATCTCCTTTATCAGTTGCTACCTAAATTGCTTGATCTATTTGATTAGTTTTTTCTTCATTAAAATTAGGAATAAAAGAAACCATAATTGAGTTGCACACTGGTAAAATAGCCATTTTTACTGAATCCTCATTGAAAATTCTACTTGATCCAAAAATAATTTGGGGGTCAAACATACCTTTAAAAGAAAAGACGAGCTTAAAACAGAGTGAATTTTTGAACTGGTCTTAACTCATATTAAATTGTATTGTATTAGAATCAAGTTATGTTTGTTAAACTTAGTGTATTAAAGATTTAGCATAAGTAATTTTTCCAGTACAAAACAAATCTAACTTGAAAAAATGGCTGTCTAGTTCTGTAGAAAATTAATTATTGCAGGATTAAATAGGAATCTCAGCTACAAAATACTTGTTAAATAAGCTTTAAAGCTATTAAGAAAAGACCAAATTAATTTCAATCTGCTAATTAGGAGGTAAATTTCCTAAAAGAATTTTGCAATAATCCTAATCCTCATCAGTAGAAGTTTCAGCATAAGAAATCAAGTTTCCTTATTCCTTATTTTCTTGATATTCTTTTTGAGCTTGAGATTTCTACTTAATGATACCTTTAATTGTATTTTAGTTGTATTTTGCTTCAAAAGATTCTAAGCAAATGCCTTTGTTAATAGGAAAGTAGTAGATACTTTCAGAAGATTCACTTAATTATTAACTTAAAAAAGTTTGAGATAAAGCAATTTTAAGTATGCTATTTACAATCTAGCATTTATATTTAATATTTTAAAGAGTTGAAGGCATTTATACAGACTTTTATTAATCTTTTAAACCTTTACAAAATTCTAAGGTACGAAGTGAAAATCTTTTTTACATTTTAATTTACCTTTAGAGCTTTTTTGATTTTGAATTTCAATTATCTTATTTTTTATATATCTTCAAAAAGATAGAAGTATATATATAATACAAAAACTCAATTGAATTAAAATTTATTTATTTAGTGAATCTGGATGAATATTTTGATTATTTACAAAAAACATCAAATTTTTATTAAACAATTAAATTTAAACTGGGAAATTCATATAATAAATTCTTATCACATTTGATTTAGCAACAAACAAATACTTGTCTAAAATTCTTTAATATCTACCATTTATTAATTTTGATTTAAAAGAATTTATTTTCTTCTAAAACTAGTAACTTTAAAGATTTACAAATTATTTGCTCTAACAAAATAAATCATAGTCAAAAACTAATTTCTGTCTCCTTTTTATTGTAAAATCATAAAAAATGGCAGAACAAATGTTCAAAGTTTTTTGCTTTATTTTACATTTTAATTTACTTTACGAGCTTTTTTATTTGTAATTTCTATTACCTATTACATTATATATCATTTTTTTATAATTTATTTAGCAAATTTAGTGAGTTGTTGTTTTCTACACAAGACATGAAATTTATTTTCAGCAATTAAATTGAAGCTGAAAATGTTTTAAATTCATTTCATAATTTATTTAATTTCTTTTACGATAAATATTTACTTTAATTTATTTTGAATTAAATAAATTTATTTCCCTCTTTTACATGTAAGTTTGTTATTTAACTTAATATATTTAGGCTTTTATATGTTTCAAATTTTAAATGGGAAATAAGCTCATTCGCTCGAATTCAGTTATGATTATCCTTCAAAACATAAGAAAAGCTATTTTTATGAGAAGGCAGATCAAATCTTTAAGAATTATCTTTGAATAGTAAATCAATTTCTTAGCTTTCATCGTTTTGATAGAATTACTTTATTTAAAGACCTACTGGGACCTTCTTAGAAATATTAGATTCTTCATCTGCTTCAGGTGGTTAAAAGTCAAATTAAAATTTGACTTTGCTTGAATCTTTTTTGGAATACTCAGAGGCTGTAACTTTTTCATAACCATTAAAGCTGTTTGATAAACTTAAATCTTCTTTATTTTATTCTGCCACTATCAGGTCATTTTAAATTTTAATTTTGCTTTAAGATAGTTTCATTTATGTTTCTGTTGTAACAATATTAAGTTACTTGTTAGTTATTTTTTATGCATGCTTATTCATCATAAGCACTGATATGTTTTGTCCATTTCTTCTTTTTTTATTCAGTCTATTCTCTTTTTTAATATAATTATTGCTCAAACCCATTTTTATTTTATACAATTACCCATTCAATTGTTGAATGATTTCTTTAAAATTAAAATTTGGAAAATAATTTTTAAATTGAAACAGTTTTTCAAAACAACCATCAAACATGTCAAATTAAATTTAAAGATTAGCTTCTGTTTATTGCTTTTGCACAATTGCTTAAAGAACCTGTGGAGGCAAAGAACTAAAGGAGGGCACCTTTTTTTCCTTATTCAATTATTCATTAAAAGAAACAATATCTTTTGAAGGTGTTTAGCTTAACATTAATTAGATTCCTCTTTTACTTGCTCTGTCCTAGTTAATGGGTGAGTTAATTTCCTGTGTGTTTTCAATATCTGTTGATAACTACTTTTGAGAATGAGAATTTATAATAATTGTTGCTATTCTTTTTTTAGATTTTTGATCCTTTTGTATATTCTTTACACTCTAACGAAATTATTGCTAATAGACTTCTTTATCTAAATCTACTTCAGATTTTTATGTGCTGATATTTTTAGAGCTAGTTTCTTCACATTCTTCTATTTCAGCTGTCTTTTATTACATTTTATAGTTCGTATATTTTTTCACAAACATACTTCTTGCTTTATTTCTATCAAAATGTTGTTAATCACTAACTCCATCTTTACTGGAGATAAAAGAAGTTCTTTCACTACTCAGTCTTGGTTATTGATACGTATTGGTATACACTCCAGTATTATCTTTATCTTCATCAAAAATATCATTAATATCATTAAATGAACCAACATTCTTCTTAAAATATGTGAATTAAAAATATTCTTCTTCATAAATTTCAATTTAATCAGATTTCTCTTCAAAGAATTCTAAATATCGCTAAAGAATATATTCAAGATTTAAAATAGAATTCATTTTCTAATTTTTTCTAACAAAAGTATTATCTCTCTCAATATGAGGAATACTGACTAGATCTTATTAAATCACTTTAAACTTTTTTGGAATAAAATGTAAAATGGGGCAATTTATCTCAGTATGAGTAATGTCTCCACAAGCACAACATTTATCTTAAAGTTGAGTTTTAAATCCAGAAAATATTATTCTATCTTTAATCATGCAAAATGTTTCATACTCTTACTAATAATGCTCTAAAACTAGAATGAAATCACTCCTCTTTAATTTAAGCAAAGTACTAAAATTAACACTCTTTACACTCAAACTGTTTTTTTATCCACTAAAAAATGAAATTTATCCAAAATTGCTTCCCTAATAAACAATGAAAATATTTTTTAAAATAAAAAACAAATAATTTTTCTCTAAAAAAATACTTTTGTTAGCTTTCTGAGAACATTTGACTCATTTTATTTTAATTTTTGGCTATTTTTACTCTAATTATAATAAAATACTTCTAATTCTCCTAATTATACAAAGTAAATATAGCACTCTGTATTCCCTATTCTATCATCAATTATTATTTCTCCTGGTGTACAGTTTTGCTCTTAAATATAAGGTAAACATTTTATGAGCAATTCTTGACTAAAATTTTCTTTTAAAATCTTATTATTTTGTAAAATTAATTTATTTGACTCTAAAAGTAACTCTTAATTTAAATTATTTGATAATTAATTCAAAATCTTGTTAGTTTCCTCTATATTTTCATCCATTTCTTCTCTCCAGTAATACCTTTTTACATTAAATATCATAAAATTTCTCTTTTTCAGGTTAATTTAATTTTAATTCTTCTCATTCAAAAATATTTTAAAATATTTTTTAATAAATTAAAGAAATATTTTTTGAATGATTGATTGCTTTTTTTTACAATAGTAAATATAAATTTAATAAAAAATAATTTTAAAACTCTAAATTACTCTAAATATTCGAAAATAGATTTTTATGTGGAAGCATTGATTTCTTTTCTATTCATGTAATTTGCAATGACACTTCTTTTTTGCAAAATATTTTTTTCTTTGATAAAGAAATTTTGAAAAATTTCGCCTATTGAATTGATAGTAAAACCAAACATAAAACAGCAAATCATCATTAGAAAGGAGCATACACCAACTTCAAGTGGGTTGGTAGGTCTAACATCTCCATAACCTACTGTGGTCATTGTGACAGTAATAAAGTAATATGAATAAATATATTGAACATCCCAAGGTTCATTTTAAATATTCATTAAATTTAACCAAGTAGAATATGTTGAAGTATCTCCACTTTTATCTATTTTCTGCTAATATGATTAAATATCTTCTGATACTTTGGCAGCAAGAATCCATAAGCAAGCAAAAAGATGGGAAAGAAGGAAAATATTCTTAATTAAATTAACAAGTTCGATAGCATTTTGTGTTTTCTTTTAAAGTAAGAATTTATTCTTCATTTTTTTAATGATCAAATTGAGGTCATCATGCCTTAATATAATAGGTAGCAATAAAAATTATGTATATCTAGAAGTATTTTCATTGCTATAAGTAAATATCGTATAGATTATAAAGCTAACTTATTAAAATATTTCAAAATAGAGTGTCTTCTACCTTTTATAATACTAAAATATTTGCTTCCTTTAAGTAGTTAGTTGACCTTTAATATAAATGGCTGTATTTAAATTGATAAAAACATCTAAAGCCATAAATGATTGACATAAATAAATAATCTCCTTTTACAAAATCTAATCAATTTTTTGATTGAAAGCAAAACATATCAAATAAAAATAGAAGCAAATCAAGAAAGAGACTATTTTAACTATTTGCCATACATCTAATATACGATTAGTAGGACTAAAAATGGGAAATTAAGATAAACATTTACTTAAAGCTGTTGCAATTAAGCTATTTCCTTTTTCAAAGCTTCCTACTAAAAACTATTTACCCCTTTTATCTAATGATTAAAAATAACTTCCATTATCATTGATCATTTGTGCTTGATGGAACGTTAATTATCTAAATAGCCTTGTTCTACTTTAAACTAAGAATTTTTTAATATAAGACATAAATTTGATCCTCTTAATTATTACATCAAGCTTATCCCATTTATCTGAATCAAAATTTATCTATTATTGCTTCATTGTAGTTGTAATTGAATTCCTTTTTGAAGTTTCGCTTAATTAATCCTTTTAACTTCCTTCTTCATTGTTATTATTATTAACTCCATTAGCTAATTTATTTTTAAGAATATCCTAACCTTGCTTGTATTAACTCTTTTTTAAAGGAGATTTAGCAGCAAGTTGTTGTTATTTAGTGGTTTAGGAAGGAGTATATTCGCTAATAGCATCTTTATAATCATCCAATATAATGCTATTATTTAAACTTTACATTTAATTCTGCTTTAAACAAGTTAATCAAAACTAAATAACTATTTTTACTTCTACTTTTTAAAATTTTAAGACTAACAATTTAATCATTCTGCAGCAATAGAAAAAAATAAGGCAATTAATTTCTTAAAAAAAACAAGAGCTCTTTCAATAATAATGAATAATCTGTGTTTTATCATTCATAATATAAATAAAAAATAATTCAAATTGAGCTTACTAAATTTTGTATTAAACTTATTAAATAAAAATAATGCGAATTATGAATTTGCATTTTAATTAAATAAAATATATCCATACCACTCATACTTTCTGTCCATTATAATTTCAAAAAATTTATTATAATATTTTCATTACATCTTTGCAATACTTTATCAGTTAATTTTTATCAAGTGCTTCAATTATTTTATAATAACTTATTGTTTATTCTGATTTAATTTAAAGTAACAATTCAACTATATTATTTCTTCTTCTACTGATCTCAATTAAAATTTAGAGAAGAATAAATATACCTATATTTGCTTCTTTAACATTTTTGTTTTGTTTTCTTTAATTTTTATCTGTTTCTTAAGTAATAAATAGGTGACATTTTTACATATAACTTATAAAAATAACAAATTTTAAATTTATTAAGCTTTTTTTGTTTCTTTCTTAATAAGAATTGTCAAGAGAAGGAAAATTATAGATAGAGTTCTCAAAAAAATAAATACCGTAGTAATCTACCAATTAGAGCCCATTTTCAAAATTGGATTTTGTTTGAGTAGGGGGATTTAAAAATATTTTATTTAAAAAGGTATTATTATTGAAAGTTTTATAAATAAGATTATATATGGTAAAAATAGTATTTATTTATTATTTATATACTTTTAGATTGATAAATAAGGATATATTATGTTTCTTTTAATATTTATTTTTTAAATTTTGTAAAAGCAATAATAATATTAATCGAATGGGCTCAAAAAGGATTAGGATCTAATTTAGCAAAATGCTATAATCTCTAGTCTTTGACTCTTAACCTCTTGTAAAAATAGTGTTTCAATATTAATTATTCATTTTTGAATTCATAAGTAACTTTATCAAGATTTTAATTTATGAACAACAGATAAATTTGTGTTGATTTATTTACTTGATAATTAATTCACTCGTTCTTTAATTTTTATTTCTTCTTTTTAGATTTAATTTAAATTTTTATGTTTTTCATTAAAATATTTCTTTGTTCAATAATGATTTTTATAAATTTTCAAAGGTTTAATAAAATTGGTGATGTGGGAGCTTAAGAGTTAGGATCCGAGTTAGCAAAATGTTTTAATCTCAAAACTTTGACTCTTTCTTTACCTTGAGTAAAATAGAATTCCATTTTTGAATTAATAAATAAATAGAGAAATGAGCTATTTACTGACTAATTTTTGTTGGCTTACTTGATATCTATTTGGCTCATTTTTAAATAGTTCTTTATTCAATATTTATTTTTATAATATTTTCAAAGTCAGAATAATATTGGTGAAACAGGCACATAAGGTTTAGGATCTGAGTTAGCAAAATGTTCGAATCTCTAAACTTTGACTCTTGACTTAGGGTAATAAAAATAGTCCTTCAATATTAATAATTTAGTTTTAAATTCATAAATAAATAGAGACTTTAATTTATGAGTGGCTGACTGCTGACTAAATTTGGGTTGGTTTAGTTGAATCTTTTTTGGCTTATTCTTTAATTTTTCAATTCATTTTTTTGTGTAGTCGTTTAAATATTTCTAAATTCAATATTTAAAATTTTTAAAAAAAGCTAAATTGGTGAAACTGGAGTTTAAGTAAGGATTAGTATCTGAGTCATCAAAATCTTCTAATCTCTAAAGTTTGACTCAAAGCCTCCAGTAAAAAAGCGTTTCAATATTCTTAATACATTTTTTGATTCATAAATAAATAATTTAATATAAGAGTGGCTGTTTAATTTGGTTGGTTTACTTGATATTTGTTTGGTTTAAACATTAATTTTTATTTTTATTTTTTCAGATTTAATAAAAATTTTAATGTTTTTCTCATTCTTTTAAAGGTTTCTTCATTTATTATTTTGATAATTTTTAAAAAAATTTAATAATATTGGTGAAACAGGCTCATAAGGATTAGGATCTAGCTTGGCAAAATACTCTAATCTCTAAACTTTGAATCTGGATCTCTAGTAAAAATAGAGTTTGAAATTAAATATAGTTAGGACTGACTAATTTAAGTTGGTTTACTTGACATTTATTTGGTTGATTAGATTTTATTTGTTTTTTTTCTGATTTAATTCAATTTAAAAATTTTCCTCATTGTTTTAAATATTCTTAATTCAATATTTATTTATATATATTTTTAAAAGGCTAAATAATATTGGTGAAGCAGGCTCAATAGGATTAGGATCTGAGTTAGTGAAATGCTTTCATCTCTAAAATTTAATTCTTTACATCAGGTAAAAATCGTGCTTTTATATTGATTATATATTTTGATTTCATAAATAAAGACTTTAACTTATGTGTTACTGAATAACTTGGGATGGCTTACTTGGTATTAGTTTGTTTGGATGATTTATTAATTTTCATTAATTGTTTTCAGATTTAATTCAAATTTTTATGTTTTTCTCTTTTTTTAAATATTTTTTTGAATTAATTTTTTTTAAACATTTTTTAGATTTATGTTAAAATACAAGAATTATTAAAAATTCAAATAAAAGTTTTCTTTTTTCTTGTTTAATATTTATCTTACTTTATAACAAAAAAATTATTTTATTTTAGCCTTTCATTTTAATATGATTTAAATTTTATTAGTAAAAATCAGATGAATTGACTTTTTATTTATTATTTTTAGATAGTTTTTTAGCTCATTCATTAATTTTTTGTTTGTTTTCAAATTTAATTTATTTAAATCTAAATACTTCTTTGTATTTATTTATCTTTTTTATTTTTGAAAAGTGATAGTAATATTTGTGAAGTGGATGCATAGGAATTAGGATCTAATTTAGCAAAATGCTCGAATCTCTAAATTTTAACTCTTAGCCTAAAGTAAAAATAAATTTCAAATATTAATTTTACATTTTTTAATGAGTAAATAAAGATTTTCATTTTTTTTGTTACCAATTTTATTCCAGTTTTTAAAATTTTCTCATCCTTTTAAATACTTCTTTATTTATTTTCTTGCATTTAAAAGCAGGAATATCATTGGTGAAACTGGCATCTAAGGATTAGGATCTTAGATAGCAAAATGCTCTAATCTCTAAACTTTGAGTCTTTACCTGTGGTAAAAATAGACTTTCAATCTTAATTACACTTTTTTGAATAAATAAATAGACATTTTAATTTATGAGAAACTGACGTATTTGCTTTCATTTACTTGATATTTATTTATCTGATTAATTTAATTTCATTTATTTTTTTGAGATTTAATTCAAACGATTATTTTAAATACTTCTTAATTTAATATTTATTTTAATTATTTTGTAAAAGATCAAATAATATTGGTGGAATGGGTGTTTAAGGTTTTGATCTGAGTTAGGAAAATGCTCTAATCTCTAAACTCTGATTCTTTACCTCTGGTAAAAATAATTTTTAAATTTTATTTATCTATTTTTGAATTCTTAAATAAAGATTTTCATTTTTATTTGCTGTGTTTTTCAATTATTATTTCATTTCTTTTAAATATTTTTTTATTCAATATTTATTTTATCATTTTCTAAAAGTGATAATAATATTAATCAAATGGGCTCAAAAGGATTAGGATCTGGTTTAGCGTAATGCTCTAATCTCTCATCTTTGACTCTTAATCTCTTGTAAAAATAATGTTTCAATATTAATATTTAGAGTTCATAAGTAAATATATAAAGAAATTTAAGTTATGAGTAACTAGTTAACTTGCTTGATAAATATTTGGCTTTTTCTTTAACTTTTATTTCTTCTTTTTAGATATAATTAAGCTTTATATTATCATTCTTTAAAATATGTTCAGTTATTTTTATAATTTATAAAAGGTTTAACAATATTGATGATGTGGGGGTTTAAGAATTAGGATCTGAGTTAGCAAAATGCTTTAATCTCAAAATTTTGACTCTTTATCTAGAGTAAAATAGAGTTCAATTTTTTAATTAATAAATAACTAAAGATATGAGCGAGCTAATACTGATTAATTTTTGTTGGCTTACTTGATATCAATTTTGCTGATTTTTAGATAATTCTTTATTTATTAATTACTTTTATAATATTTTCAAAGTAGGAATAATATTGGCCATTAGGGAGCATAAGGATTAGGATCTGAGTTAGCAAAATGTTCTAATCTCTAAACTTTGACTCTTGACTTAGGGTGATAAAAATATTAACAAAATAATGTAAAATTCATAAATAAATAAAGACTTTAATTTATGAGTTGTTGGCTCTGATTAATTCTGAATAGGTTTAGTTGATATTTTTTTGGCTTATGTTTAATTTTTCTCTGTCTTTTAAATATTTCTGAATTCAATATTTAAAATTTTAAAAAAGTTAAATTGGCGAAACTGGAGCATAAGGATTAGTATCTGAGTTAGCAAAATGTTCTAATCTCTAAACGTTAACTCTTAACTTCTAGTAAAAATAGCTTTTCAAATATAATTAATACATTTTTTAATTCATAAATAAATAATTTAATATCAGAGTGGCTGTCTAATTTAATTTGGTTGGTTTACTTAATATTTTTTTGGCTCAAAAATTGATTTTTATTTATTTTTTTCAGATTTAATTAAAATTTTAATTTTTTTCTCATCCTTTTAAACTTTTCTTTATCTAATCTATATCTTTATAATTTTTTAAAAGGTAAAATCAGATTAGTGATATAGGCTCATAAGGATTAGGATCTAGCTTGACAAAATACTCTAATCTCTAAACTTTGACTCTCGATCTCTAGTAAAAATAGAGTTTAAAATTACACACTTTTGAATAAATAAAGAATTTAATTTATGAGCTTCGGAATGACTAATTTATGTTGGTTTATTTTTTTGGTTGGTTTGTTAGCTAATATTTGTAGTTTTTTGATTTTATTCAATTTTTTATATTTTTCTCTTTCTTTTAAAGATTCTTAATTCAATATTTATTGATATATTTTTTAAAGATTTAATAATATTGGCAAAATTGGTTCATAAGGATTAGGATCTGAGTTAGCAAAGTTCTCTCATCTCTAAAATTTAATTCTTTACCTTGGGTAAAAAAGTGTTTTAATATTAATTATATATTTTTGATTTCATAAATAAAGACTTTAACTTATGTGTAATTGAATAATTTGGTTTAGCTTACTTAATGTTTGTTTGTTTGATTTATTTATTTTCATTTGTTATTTTCAGATTTAATTCACATTTTTATTCTTCAATATTAATTTTTTAAAAGTGATAATACCATTGGTGAAATGGGCTCATAAGGATTAGTATCTAGCTTAGTAAAATGCCTTAATCTCTAAACTTTGACTCTTGATTTTGAGTAAAATTAGAGCTTCAATATTATTTATCATTTTGAATAAATAAATAAATACATTTTCTAATTTATTTTAATACTTCTTTATTTCAAATTTATTTTGAAAAATGTTTTTAAAGTCATAATTACATTGCTGATCTATATTCATCAGAGTTAAGATCAAGGCTAATAAAGGCAAAAAGATTAGTTGAGTTATCACTATCTTGCTAAAATAACTACTTTTGATAAAATGCTATTCATTACTTATTTAAATAATTATTATTAGTTTCAACTCAACTATAAAGCTAAAATAAATAAATTATGTAATTTGATTATTAAAACTTATCTATCTTAGGCATATTATATATTCATATATATTTAATTAAGTTTTTTTTTAAAAAATTTTTATTGAATTTAAAATTACTCGATTTATTTTTTAAAAAAATTTATAAAAAAAAGAATTGTAATGTTGTTAATTATTCTAATTGATAACATTGTTAAAATGAAAAAATTAGAATGATATTTAAATTATAAAAAAATAATTAATGAGCTTAATTATTATAAAACCTTTCATAGAAAAATGTTTTAAAATGTTAATTCATACAATATATTTTACCAATTTTGAAAGATAGGAAAGAAAAATCAAAAAACTTAACTAAAAATTTGAGTTGTTCTTATGTGTTATCGTTTTTTAAATTCAGTTTAAATAGATAAATATTTGTAAAATAATTTCATAGAGAAAAAGTTCTTAAATTTAATTATCATTCAGCAATCTAATACTCAGGATAGAATGAGTTTCTAAGAACAACGAGGAATTATAAAGATTGTTGTTTTGAAACTTATTGCCTAGCTATTATTGACTGACCTGAATCAGATTTCTGCTGACCTGATATTAATTGTGTTTAATGATAGGATTAATTGGAGGTCTGAAGATTTTAAGTTCTTTGATTACTAATACACAGTGAGTGATAGATAACTGGTAGTAGGATTTTACTCTATTTACTAAATAGTGAAGGAAATAAAAATTCCTTGAATTTAACAAATGAAGATTTTCCTATTAAGAAGCTACTCTAATTTCTTGTTTCATTATTAGAGGGATGATTAAGTGGTCGGTTTGGATATAATCATTCCAGAATTATTAGTAAAAAATCATTTTCTTTCTTTGTGAATATTTTTTTTTGTGAACAAATATTTGCATAAAAAAAAAATAAAATTTGAGTTGCAAACATTTCCGTATATTTATTTGCAAACAAAAATAATGTTCTCAAAACTAGAAAGTGACCAATTATTCTAGATTTTACAGTCAAATTAATTTTTTTAAGTTAAAATTGATATTTGAATATTAAGTATTGTAAATTAGTACTAATTTTTTAAAAAAGAAAATTTAAATTGATGTCTGAAACTTGCAAGCTAGATAAACGAAATGCAGAATTGCTTAATATATAATAAAAAATATTAAAAACTAAAATCTTTTAATATGTGAAATAACAGTAATTTTATCAAAGGATATAATAATCTAATTAATAATGTTAATTTTTTATTCAGATTTGAAATTAAAATGTTTACTTAATATTAATTTATTTACAAAAATAGTTTTTTCTTTTGATTTTATTTTTTTATTTTTTGAATTAAAATTGAAAGATTTGTATTTTTTGGAATTTTTTGTTGATTTAGATATGTCATTCAATATATTCTTTTCGAATGGTGACTAATTATGAATCTTCTATATTTCCAAAGTTATATTATGATTTGATATTTGGCAGGGAATAGATTCCTTGTTTGCATATATTATATTCGTTTCTTGGTGGAGTACTTGGTTCTTCATAGCTTGTTTACTTTTCTAAAGCTATATCAAAATTTGATTCATTTTAATTGCCTATCAAAATACTCTCCTGGTGAGTTACTCTAAGTTTACTGTTTTAGTAATTACTAACAGCTACATTTTATTGAATATTTTATGATTTTGTAATTGTATTCTCACGTGAAATTGCAGTGTCTATTTTTAGTTTTATTCTTGGAAGAGAACGACATGAACCTACTTCCTTATTTATCACTTATTATATATTTCTGTTCTTCTTATTTAAAGGAACACTCACACTATCCTTCATTTAAGCTTTGGATTGTTTTTATTATTGAAGATTAATTACCACATTTTTGAAATTAAACTTAGGAAAGTATTTTAGAAAAGTTGCCATTTTCTCAAAATCACCACCAAACATATCATAATCAGTGTAATCTTATTTTAGTTGTTAGAAGGGTTGCTAATTCTTTTATTTCTTTTCTTAGATTTATTTTTCATCAAATTAAACTCTACTTCCAATTTTGGATTTTAAGAATTGTTAGCGGGATTATTATATTTATTTTTCTATCAAAGAAGTGCTATTTTATGATGCTGGGAATTCAAATTATTTAATTTCGGGATCTGATATTTATTTATTTGTACTATCTAAATCTTTTGATGATGATCTTTTATTTTATGGTGCAATTAAATTAGCAGCTATGTCATCTAAAGAACTAGGTTCATTTAAGCTTGTTTAATCTTTTATATTTTAACTTAAAGCTGTATTATTTGTATGATTACTAAGCATGAATCCAATTCTTCTACTAAAATTAAATCTTTTGCTAAAATTCATTTTAGGAGAGTCTGACATTTCAGATGTTGTAGCTCTCTTTTCCCTTAAACTTTCCTTTAAAGATTTAGCCATTTAATCTGGATCATCATCACTAATAAAACATGATTTAGATCCTAAAAATTATCTATAAGTGTAATATTAATTTTCATATTATGTTATTTCCTCTTACTTATTTTCCATGAACTCATAACAACTAGATTAAACTAAGTCATTGTATTCAAGAGAACCCTATTTAAAAATTCTTCTTTAAACTTTAGAGTTTCTTTCAAGTTGTGGCTCTGATGACTTTATATTGCTCCACAACTTTAATTTTCTTGGTATCAAATGTAAATAAGGACATTAAGTTATATCATGAGAGGTATCTTTACAAGATTTACATTACAATTATAAGTAACTTTAATCTGAAGAAAACATGAGCCTATCATTAATAGAGCAAAATATTTCATATTATTCTTAATCTCCTTGTAAAATATTAATAAAATCCTCTCTCTTAATCTTTAAAACTTTACTAAAGCTCTTACTTCTAAATGTTAAAGCTTATTTGCAACCAGTAAAAAATGATCTCTCTCCAAAAGAATCACCCTATTCATTTTTTAAAGATTTGTTTTATTCTTAAATAATCAACTAAAAATAAAATAAATTTAATTAAAACAAATTTCTTTAAATTTATCAAAAAAAAAAATGGATAAAACTAAGTTCTCAATTAAACACAAAAGAAAGAAATGGATTATTTTGTTTTAGAAACATTATTTTTTTAATTTGTTCAATAAAATAATTTGGAAATTTCTAAAATGAGTGATTTCTATCAATAATGTCAAGGAAATAGATGGAGAAAATTGTTACCTTATTTAAAACGTTAATGTCTTTATATTTGATGATTGTTTACTTAGTTTGCTTACAAGAGCTGGATGAAAGAGAACTTGAATGGTTTTATCTATGGATAACTTCGACTTCTCCAAATAAAACAAAATAAATACCGCAATCAGCATTTCCAATTTATTCATCAATAATGACTTCATTTTATGTAAACCTCAATTCTTATATTATAGGAAGGCATTTAGTTAGAATTTCATGGCTAAAATTATCTCTAAGTACCCTACTTTGTTTAAAGATAAGTCTATTTGATTGAATGAGGAGTTCTTCTTTTAAATTGTCGGACAATTAAGATATTATATTATTTTCTTCTTGTGTGTTCTCATTTATTTTGTCTTTCCAGTAGTACCTTTTTAATTAGGGTGTAAATATTTAGATTTTGGAAATCTGTTAAAGAATGTAATATAAAATTTATATCAAAAGAAAAACAATAAGTAAAAATGAGTAAAGTATAAGTGACTATTAAAAATTTTTAATTGAATCTATCTTAAATCAATAAAAAGTAAAAAAAAAAACTTAATTCCTTGTTTTGATTTGTGGGGAAAAAATTATGCAGTATATCATGTAAATTAATAAAGTCAGAATTTCTTTTCCAGTAAATGAATGATTGAATGCCAAAAATTTTATTAATTGTTCTGATTTTATCGACTTTATGATTTTTTCATGTTTGTAAAATTTTATTAATTAATTCAAAATAATGTAATCTATATCATTGTATTTGCTTTCATTTAAATTTCATTAATTTATGCAAATTGAATTAATTAATTAAAATAAGTAATACTAGCAAAAGTTGTAATTAATTACTCCAAATATTCGAAAATAGTTTGTCTTGTTTCTTAGTTTATGCCGTTCTTACTCATATAATTAGCTATGACATATCTTTTCTCTTAGATTTGCTTCTCAAATTAAAAGAAATCTTTAAATATTTCACCAATGTTATTTAAAGTAAACCCGAAAATCACACTACATGTCATTACAAAGAATACAGCTATTAATACCTCTATAGGATTAGTTCCTCTTATATCTCCATAACCAACTGTACTCATAGTAACAGTAATATAGTAATAAGAATTTAAATATTAAACATACCAAGGTGAATTTTGGATGTTAATTAACTCAAGCCAACTAATAGGCTATATATTATTAGAGTTGCTATTCTATGTATAAATTTCTTATGACATTAAACCTACAAAAAGCCAAATGCATGCAAAT
Source organism: Tetrahymena elliotti 4EA (assembly GCA_000231825.2). NCBI lineage: Eukaryota > Ciliophora > Oligohymenophorea > Hymenostomatida > Tetrahymenidae > Tetrahymena > Tetrahymena elliotti. Next base: position 573,634 of record JH720295.1, read on the forward strand.
ACATGAGAAATAACCAATATGTTTTTAAGTAAATTAATTAGCTCAATAATATTCTATGCTCTCCTGTCTAATAAGAATTTTTACTTTAATTTCCTAATGATGACATAGAAATCATTATACTTAAATATTATAGGAAGCAACAGCACTTTTAAGCCCTAAGAATTTTCCAAACCATAAAAATACATCAAATAATATATTGTGGTAAAAAATGTAGAACAAATGTCATAATAAATAGTTTTAGAAGATTTGTAATAACTAAATAGCTCTCTTCTGTCTGTGCAAAGAATACCTTTGATGTAGATTCCTGTATTCAAAGTAATAAATATATCTAAAAAAATACATAATTAACATATAATCAGGAGCTGAATAGGAAACAGCTATTCAACATCTTTGTTTAATGCGAAACAGATTAAATAACAGAAAAAGCAAATCATAGCGCTGGTTATTTTAACAAATGACCAAATTTCGTACAATAAACTATGAGGTAAAAATACAGGAATTTTAATTATGCTAAATATATTTGAACACCATTTGCTTTGATAAATTTCAGACTATTTGGATTCTACTCTATATTCAATTTCTTTGTTATTATTAAAAGAGTTACTCCAATAGCTTAAATCATTTATAATTTGTATCTATTATGGACTAAGATACTTTTATAACCTCAACTGACTTAATGAAAGAAAAGCCTTAATATATTTCTTAAATTTAATTCTTTAAATAATTTCATTGAGTCTATTCCACTTGATTCCGTTTTCACTATCTAAATCCTTGCTTAAATGTGTCTTATATAAATTCAATCTTTAGATTTCCATTTTTTTTTTTGGCGAATGTTTTAATTCAATTGTTGACTATTTGTATTTAAAAATGCTTGTTTCTTATGAACTGTTTTATTTATTGCTTGATTTATTTTAATTCTTATTGGCTCCATTTTCACTCTGTAATTCTTGATTAATATGAGTTAAGCTATTGGGTTTATATCTTTCTTCCTGTTATAATCTTTGAGTTAAATTAGTTCTCCTTCTTTCCATTGCTATTTATTAGTTTAAACTTATTTTACAAATCTTTATTTGAATTACTAATCAAATAATCTTCAAAATAATTACTTATAAATTTAATATTGATTACTGTTTGCTTTTTAATTAAAAAAGAGGAAACAAAACACATATTATTCAAGCTAAATGAGAGATTTATAAGCTTTTAAATGAGCATATTTACACTTAAACAGATAAAATAAAAGAAGAGAGGCATTCATGTAAATTTATGTAATGTCTTTTGTACTTATTTTATAATAAATTATTTATCAATCAATCTATTTCTATTTCTCAATTTGCTTTTTACTCTACAAATAGAATGACTCTTTCATTTATCATTACTCTCTCTTTAGCTTATAAGAAAATTGTGATTTTCTTTTTGTTTCAAGAGTTCATCAATAATTTAATTTTCTAATATTTAATAAACTTTGTTCCTTCCTTCAATACCCTAAACCCTCTGATTTAGAGGAAATTAACTTAAAAAAATTAATCTTTTGTAAGAATCTACAATGCGTGCAAACTTTCTATAAAAATAATCAAGTACTAAAGGTATCTCAATAGATGAGTAAATAAAGTAGTGTTTGTATTAATATCATTAATAAGAAATAAAAAAGCTCTTAAAAAATATGTTATTATTTATTCAGCTCATTCTTTGTTAACTATTTTCCATTTTTTTAAAAAGCAGCATAGATAAAAATTAAAAAAATAATTAATTTCTTGAAAATAATATTTTTTATTTTAAATAGAAATTAGATCACAATGTAAGTCATCTATGAAAATAATAATTACAAATAAAATATATGGAAAATTACAATTTTCTTGTCAGAGTTAAAATTATTTTGATCATTTTGACTTATTTAATCTTTAATCAGTTCAGAGTTCAACTTTATCTTTCAAATATTTTTTTTAATTAAATAAAATTTTAAAGGAAGTTATGAATTTGGTATTTTTTATTTGAAATAAATGGCATAAATTTCTTATTTATTTTTTAACAAATATATCATTTTTTATTTGAAATAGAATTTAGACTTAAGTTACTTGTAAAATTATTTGACAATTTAAGTTGTTTATGAAATCAGTTAAAATAAAATAAAAATTTACTATGTAAAATTATAATTTTTTAATTAGACTTAAAATTATTTTCATTTTTAGACAGCTTTTTTGTGTTTTTAATTTGTTAAAAGTTTTATTCTATTTTTGATTTATTTTTTTAAAATAAAACTTAAAAACTATTTTTAGATGCTTTAAATGAAGCTAAAATATGGCATTTTTGATGAAAAACAAAAGGTTTAAATTTAGAATTTTATAATAATTCCTTCAATAAGAATTTCAAAATCTAACATTAATGATTTACTTAATGTGGAGATAGTTACACTATTTGCATCCAAACCAAAAGCTTATTTGTAATTTTACTACAATGAAAAAATATATATTTCCTTATTAAATAGATTTCTTTTGAGTAAAGTTATTTTTAGAACTTATTTAACACTTGAAATGAAGAAACAAACATAAAATATTCAATCTGAAAAAATTTTATTGAGTCATTGTAAATACTCCTTTCTAATAGTTACTAATTACTGATCTTCGATATTCCCAAAATTATATTATGATTTGATATTGGGTATTGAATAGATTCCTTGTTTACATATATTGTGTTCACTTCTAGGTGGAGTGCTTGGTTCTTAGTAGTTTGTTTATTTTTCAATAGCAATATCTAAATTAGAATCATTCTAAGTGCACATTATTACACTATCTTAATGACTGGCTCTAAATTTAGTGTTCTAATAAATGTTAGAAAATCCATTTTATTGGATATTTTATGATTTTATTAGAGTATTCTCTCTTGAACTAGGAGTTTCTGCTTTTATTTTCAATCTGGATAGAGAGCGGCATGATCCTAATTCCCTATTAATTACTTATTAAATATTTCTGTTCAATTTCTTGTTTAAAGGACTATCTTTCAATTTATGTTGTTTTTATTGATTAAAGCTTTGGATCACATTTTTGAAATTAAACTTTGGAAAATATTTTGTAAAAGTTGCCATTTTCTCAAAATCACCATCAAACATATCATAATCTGTGTAATCTTGTTTTAGTTATTAGAATTGTTATTAATTTTTTTCTTTCGGCTCTTAAACTTTTTTATCATCAAATTAGACTCGATAACCACCATCTTTTTGCATTTACATTTTTAAAAATTATTAGCGAGATTATTATATTTATTTCTCTATTATGGATGTACTATTTTATGCTGCTGGGAATTCAGAATCTGATTTTTATTTAGCAGTAACATCTAAATCTTTTGAAATAGTTCTTCTATTTTATTAGGTGAGTTAATTAGGAACATTAAATTGTATATCTTCCAATGAATTACATATTGCATAATTAATTTGATCTTTTGTATTTGGATTTCCAAGCTAGTTATTACTGCTACTGCTAACAATAAAGCCAATCCTCTTATTAAAATTAAACCTTTTAGTTACATTTGTTTATGGAGAGTCTGAAAATTCAGATGTGGTAAGTTTCTTTTCTTTAGTACTTTCCCTCAAAGATTTGGCTAATTAATCTGCATCATCGTCACTAATTAAATATGTCTTAGATCCCAAAAATTGCGTAAAGCTGTGATACTCATTCTCATATTGAGTAATTTCATCTTATTCATTTTCAATAAACTCATAGCAACTAGATTAAACTAAATCATTACATTCTAAAGAACCTTATTTATAAATTCTTCTTTAAACTTTAGGGTTTCTCAGAAGATGGCGTTCTGATGACTTAATAGTGCTCCACAGCTTTAATTTTCTTGGTATCAAATGCAAATAAGGACATTAAAATATATCATGAGAGCAATCTCGACAAGATTTGCACTGTAATTATAAGAAGCTTTGATCTGAAGAAAACATGAGCCTATCATTAATAGAGCAAAATATTTCAAATTATTCTTAATCTCCTTGCAAAATATTTAAAAAATCCTCTCTCTTAATCTTTAATACTTTACTAAAGCTCTTACTTCTGTATGTTAAACCTTGTTTATATCCAGTAAAAAATGATCTTTCTCCAAATGAATCTCCCTACAAAATTATTAAAATGAGTAAGCTAATTAGCCAAAATAAACTTAAAAAGAAAGAAAGTCAAAATTCAGTTTGAAAATTTGTAAACGAATTGAGGATGTTATTAAAACCTCAAATAAAAGAATTTTTTAGAAAACTAATTTCATAAAATTTTGTCTAATTTGTTTTAATTTCGAAAATTCTGAAAATAGTTAGTTATATCAATAAGAAGTATAAGGAAAATAATTAAAGAGATACCTTATTTAAAATGGCTATATCTTTATATTTGCTGATAGTTTGCTTTATTTGTTTACAAGAGCTAGGGACAAGAGAGTTTGAATGGTTTTATCTATGAATAACTTCGATTTCTCCAAATAAAACAAAATAAATACCGCAATCAGCATTTCCAATTTATTCATCTATAATGACTTCATTTTATGTGAACCTCAATTCTTATATTATAGGAAGGCATTTAGTTAGAATTTCCTAACTAAAATTATCTCTAAGCACCCTACTTTGTTTAAAGATAAGTCTATTTGATTGAATGAGGAGCTCTTCTTTTAAATTATCAGACAATTAAGATATTATATCATTTTCTTCTTGAGTGTTCTCATTAATTTTGTCTTTCCAATAGTACCTTTTTAATTAGAGTGCAAATATTTAGACATTTGAAATTTATTAAAAGCCGTCAAAAAAATTAATATTATGAAATAAGAATATAATATAGTGTAAAAAATTTTTAATTAAATAATCTAATCAAAAGATTAATAGAACGAAACATATTAATCCGAATTGTGGGGAGTAAACGCATAAATAATTCCGTCAATTAATAATGACTGAAATTTTTTTCCATTTAATTAAAGCTAATCTTATAGATTAGTCTTTTTGATTTTTTTCATGAGTGTAAAATATTGTTAATTAATTCAAAAAGATGGAATATGTGCTATTGATGTCGAAACTTAGAAAGAAGAAAAACATTTGATAAAAAATTTTAAGTTCAATTTATAAATTTGAAGATTAATGTTTATTATTATTAATCTTTTTAATTACTCTAAATATTCAAATATAGTTTGCCTGGTCTCTAAGTTTATGTCATTCTTGTTCATATAATTAGCTATTACATATCTTTTTTCTTGAATTTATTTCTCAAATTAAAAGAAATCTTAAAATATTTCACCAATGTTGTTTAAGGTATACCCAAAAATCACACTGCAAGTCATTACAAAGAATACTGATATTAAAACTTCTATAGGATTAGTTGCTCTTATATCTCCATATCCAACTGTGCTCATAGTAACAGAAATATAATAATAAGAATTTAAATACTAAACATACCAAGAAGAATTTTCTATATTGACTAATTCAAGCCAACTAATAGGTTAAGCATTTTTAGAATCTCTATTTTATGTATAAATTTCTTGAGAGATTAATCCGACGAATAGCCAAATGCATGCAAATATATGTGAAATAACTAATATGTTTTTAAGTAAATTAATCAGCTCAATTATATTCTATGCTTTCTTATCTAATAAGAATTTTTACTTTAATTTCTTAATGATTACATAGAAATCATTGTGTTTAAATATTATTGGAAGCAAGAAAAGTTTTATAGATTAAGAGTGCTGAAATCCATTAAAATGTATCAAATAATATAATGTAGTAAAAAATGTAGAACAAATGTCATAATAGATAGTTTTAGTGGATTTATAATAATTAAATAGCTCTCTCCTGTCAATACAAAGAATACCTTTGATGTAAATACCTGTATTCAAAGTAATAAATATATCTAATAAAATACATAACTAGCATATCATTAGTAATACTATTGAAAAGATTTCCTCTAAATCTTTATTTAAAGCAAAGCAAACCAAATAACAGAAAAAGCAAATCATAGCACTCGTTATTTTAATAAATGACCAAATTTCACACAATAAGCTATGTGGCAAAAAAATAGGAATTTTTAATAAGTTAAAGACATGTAAGCATTTTTTATTATTATTTTCTTCAGCATCTTAAGATCCTTCTCTTTATCTGATTTCTTTATCAGTGTCGTACGAATTGCACCAATAGCTTAAGTCATTTATTTTGTTTATTTATTATCCTGTTAGTTGCTTTTCTAGTCTAAGCCTGCTTAATGAAAGAAAAGACTTAATAAATTTCTTGAATTTAATTCTTTAAATTATTTCATTGAGTCTGTTCCACTTAATTTCATTCTCTTTATCTAAATCTTTGCTTATAATTGATTTATTTAAATTTAATTTATTTTTATCCGCTTTTCTTTCACATTATTTTTACTCATTTATTGATGGCTGCTTTAGTGGTAAAAATTTAGTTGCATGTAGGTGAGACTGCTAATTGATTGATTTATTTTAAATAGTAGCAGATATTTTTTCATATTATAATTCTTCATTTATATATTTTAAACTTTCGCATTTTTATTTTTCTTCATGGCTGAGTCTTTTAATCTAATTTGTTCTCCTTTCCATTTTGATTGCTATTAGTTTAAACTTATTTCACAAATCTTTATTTGAATTAATAATCAAGTAATCTTCTTCAGAATAATTAAATATAGATTACAATCAAGCTTTTTAAATTACATAGAGAGAAAAAAAAATGTAAAAATGACTTGAAACATCATCATAACTTTTTAATTTTTACGTTTAAACAAATCAACATAAACACTCATGGAATTAATTCAATATCTGTAATTCATTTTATAATTATCAAAAATAATGTAACAAATAACTCAATTCATTAATTTGTATCAACTTCATATAAAAATTTTTAAAAAAATAAAACAAAGCAATATCAAAAAATGCATGAAAATGAATAGCATTTCTTTATTCATCTTTTGTCATCAAAAAATTTTTAAACATGAAATAAATTCAATCTAAATCTGCCATGAATATCTAAAAAACCACAACAAAAAAATTAATTTAAATAATTTTGAAACATTTTTTTTAATTTTACAAAATTTGTTATCAAAAACACAGATTGAAGATTTTTTTAAAGAGAAACTAAAGTACTGTTAATAAATGAATATCTTAAAAGATTAATAGTAGATTGAGGTAAATTACTTTTCATCTCAGTTAATTAGTTATTTCTGTTGAAAAATAGATAAAATATATTTAAAATTAATTTAAATAATTTTGAAACATTTTTTTTATTTTTACAAAATTTGTTATCAAAAACACAGATTGAAGATTTTTTTAAAGAGAAACTAAAGTACTGTTAATAAATGAATATCTTAAAAGATTAATAGTAGATTGAGGTAAATTACTTTTCATCTCAGTTAATTAGTTATTTCTGTTGAAAAATAGATAAAATATATTTAAAATTAATTTAAAAAATTGAATTTTAATAAAATATTTTTTGAAGAGAAAATAAATAAATAATAAATTTATTTACAAATTAATTTATGAAAAATGACTAATATTAAAATATAATAAATTAAGAGATTTTCGTTATTGATTTTACTGATATTAAATTGTAACTTTTACCCCTTTAAAATTAAAAAGTTAAAGACATCCAAAATATATTTTTTTGTCAAATCAGTTATTGCAATCAAAAAAATATGATCTTTTGGGATAAGTAATAAATGGGATGATTTTTAAGTTCTACTGTTCATCTTCGAATTCAGGAATTTCAAAATCTACTTTAATCGAGTGATTTAAAATGGCTGTAGTAATATCATTTGCAGCAGATCCAGAGTAAAATTTCTAATTTTATGATGATTATATTTTCGAGATACTTTATTAGTTTTCTAATTCTATTGATTATGATTTCTGCTTAGTAAAACTGTTGGCTATGCTTAGATTAGGTGTTTATTTGGCATCAAAGTCTAAATTCGCATTTAAATTTAAATTTTATTAATTGGAGTAACTTAGATCTATTGTTTGAGTTATTTAATGACTAGAGTCATTGACTTTTTTTTTCATAAAAGTATATAAATTGTTTCTTCTTTTGAAATTATTTGTACCATTTTCATTTCTGAAGAAACTTTTCATAATGATTCCTTTAGCATTTACTTGATTAATAAGAGTTTCATTTAATTTATTTAATACTTCTTTAGAATTTTGTTAAGGAAAATAATATTTGAAGTTTTAAAGTGACTCAAATTTTCCTTAAAAAACATCAAAATCTGTGTTAAAAAATGTGTCAATGACTTATTTTTAGGAAAAAGGCTGTATGCTGTGCGATTCTATTCCATTTTTTGTGTTACTACTTTAATCACTTGCCTTCTGATTTTTAAAATATTTTTCTTGAAGTTAAATGTCTTTAAAAGAAGGATTCAAAATGGAAGATCTTTATATAATCCCTTAATTCTGCTTTGGAAAGTGATTGTGTTCTGATAATTCATCATATTCTTATAACAATTTGCTGCTTTAATACATAACAGAAACTGTATTCATGAATTTTTTATGTAATTTTTTTCTAAATTTATCTTATTCTTAATCTGTTTCATTTTCACTGTCATTTTTATTTTAAATTGACTTTGAGCTTTCTTAAACATTTTCATCTTCGAATGATTGCTGTTTAATTAACCGATTACTAATAAAAGTAGATAACCTTGATTTCATATTTCTGGAATTTTCTTTTTCCTCTGAAGAATTATTATTTTTTTGATTTGTAGGTTTTAATTTCTATGAATAATAAAGCAACTTTTCCTAGTATTATTCTAAATCACTGTAAGTCAATTGATTATTTTAAAATAAAGAATATTCAAAATAATCAATTTCATATTAATCTAGCTCTTCAATCTTATCTTCAATAAATTACAATCCCCTATAAACATTATTTTCTAACTCTTCAAAAGTACTTTTCTTATTTTTTCTCCTTTAAAACATTGTTTCTCGTTATTAGTGAGGAATATTAACTTAATTCTATTGTAAAATCTTAAATTTCTAAGGGATATAATGAAGAATCGGGCATTATATTTCTGTATGATTTCTCTCAGAACATGAAGAACACTAATCGTTTAACTGAGCGTAGAATCCAGAATAAATAATTTTGTCTTTAATCATGCAAAACTTTTCGAAATCACTTTAATGCTACTTTATAATATTTAAGAAATCTATCCTTTTTATTTTTAAAAGTGTGCTAAAATTTAAGCTTTTCACACTCAAATTTTCCTTCTATCCAGTAAAAAAAGGTTTCTACCCAAAGTTTTCTCCCTGATTATATTATTATAAATGTAAAAAGCAATCGCTTCAATATCAATTAATTTAAAAATTGATTAAATGATAAAATTAAATAAAGAAAACAAATAAATTGTTTTAAAAAATTTTAAACTGGAAAATGATGTTTATATTTTATTTTTCTACTGAGAAGAACTCCCTTGAAAAAGATGAAAATAGAAAAGAAAGGCTCTTACCTATGAAACCTTTTTGATTGAAACTATTGGTTATTGTTATATATTCTTTGTTTATGCTTACGTTTATTTACAATTTCTGTATATTTCTACCTCTCCTTATTACACAAAAAAGAGATAACTCTCTATATTTCCTATTTACTCATCTATTATAACTTCCCCAGGAGTACAATTTTATTCTTAAATAAATGGTATTATTTCTGTCAGTATCTATGAACTAAAATTATCCTTAAGAATTCTATTTTCTCTTAAAATTAATTTATTTGATTCTAATTAAATCTGCTATTTCAAATTGTTAGATAGTTAACTTAAAATTGCATTTGCTTCTTATTGGTGTTCATCTAATTCTTCTCTCCAAACATATCTAATTTATTTTCATAAAAATTAATCTTAATAATTCTTTGAAAACATTTTTTTTAATAAATTGTTTTTAAAATTTATATTAAAAATAATTTATTGTAAATATTTTTTATTTTTTAAATGATAAAAATTTTTTTCAATTTATAACTATTAAACATTGTGATTTCTCATATAAATGCAATTTTTTTGCATCTTTTTAATGTAAAAAAAAACTTTAAAAACAAAATAATTTTTAATATGATTGAAAATCTAAAAAAAGTTCTTAATAAATAAGGTAAGAAGGTATTAGAAAATCTAACATTAAAAAAATGAATAAAAATGGGTTTTAAAGTGATTAATTTGATTTGCAAATAAAAAAGAATTAAAATTTACTCTAGATATTCAAAAACTTAATTTTGTGTGTTAGAATTAATTTCTTTTTTCTGCATGTAATTAGAGATAATACATTTTTTTAATAAGATATTTTTTTCTTTCAAATACATGTCTTGGAAGATGTACCCTATTTGATTGATTGTGAAACCAAAAACTAAACAACATGTCATCATTAAGACAATACAAACTCCTACTTCCAAAGGATTAGTTGGTCTCACATCTCCATACCCTACGGTTATCATAGTTACTATTATAAAATAGTAAGAATATAAATATTAGATAGTCCAACTCTCATTTTGTATGCCTATTTCATCAATCCAAGTTGCATAGTTCTACTAATTAGATATATTTTGAGTATCTGTTTTGAATGAATAAAGCTAGTTAATTGGCGAATAAATTTTAGCAGTTAATATCCAAATACATGAAAAAATATGAGATATGAAGAGAATGTTTTTAATTAGATCTATTAATTCGAAAACTTTTTGTGCTTGTTTTTTTTATATAAACTTATTTTTCATCTTTAGAAGCATATTATTCAAATCTTGGTACTTAAAAACTATGGGTAAAAGGAAGAGTTGCTAACAAAAAGTAGGAGTAAGATTAGTAAAGATTAAAAATGAATAAATTATAAAGGATATAGCTTAAATAAGATCATAGTATAATAACTTAGATGATTTATATTATCTTACAATAAGTCTTCTACTCAAGGTGAGCTAACCTTTCAAATATATTCCTGTGTTTAAGCGGATAAAAATATCAACCGCAAGATTAAACTAGCATCCATAATATATGAAAGGGTTTAATATATCTTTGATATGGATGCTAAAAGCAAAACTTGCTAAATAAAAAAAGAAACAAATGATAATGCTAAAAATTTTGATAAAACTCCATAATTCAAGAAAAAAACTATTGGGATTGAAAATCATCCACTAAGCTATTTCTTTTTTGCTTGTTTAGTTTAAGTACAGATAACTTTGGCCTTCTTGGATACTTTTGCAATTCATTTTATTCTACTTTTCAAAATCAATGTAACAAGCTTGATCATTGATGAGGCTTAATTAATTAATGTTGAGTAATTTATACAACTTTTTCCTACTGAGCATGAGGAATTTTTTAATGTATGTGTTGAATTTTAGCTTTTTCATAATTTGTTGTAACTTATTCCATTTGTCTTGGTCAGTTTAATTATCAAACTCATCTCCATTCATCTCTTCAAACACAAAGTTTGTCATCTTTTTATTTATTGGATTAATATATGGACTTGCAGGCATACTGCCTTTAAAATCTGATTATTATGTATACTTTCTCTATTAATAACTATGGTATTTATTAAAAACATTATTTTGAATGCCTAAAGTCAATTGATTTATTATTTTTTATCTCTGGCTATCTTATAGCTCACTATTTTTGCTATTTTCTTCAATCATATTAAAGTAATTAAAGAGTTGATGAATTTTTATTAATTTCTACTTTTAGATTAATGCTAATAAGTTTTTTGCTAATAATATTTATTAAAAAAAAGATGATTTTATTATAAAGTTAAACCAAGTTTCAATCAGTAATTAATTAAAAAAATTTCTATTAATTACATCCTTAAAAATACAAAAGATGAAATAAATTATTAAAAATCAGCAAAACAAATCACTATTCTCTTCTCCGCTGCAAAAAAATAAATAAAAACTTTGTTAAAAATAGTAAAAATTAAAACCCATTTTTTTAGTGATTTTCATTCATTTTCTATTTTAAATTAATTTTTAAGCAAATTTTTTTGAGCATTTCATCTTTTTGCTTGAAATTTAATTCATAAAATTATTTATTTTTTTGTGAGAAATGATTTGGCAATAACCATTATCACAAAACTAATCAATATTATTTAATTTACAAAAATTCATATAAAGTTTGTTCCTCTTATTATCTATTATCTAGAAATATAAGAAAACTTTGATTAATAAAAATAAAAGGAGTTAAATATTGTTCAACATTTAATATTTGTGTTTGATGTTTAAATTACAAAAATTATTTATTTTTTTATGAGAAATATACTAGAAGATTACCATTATGAAATTAATCAATCTTCTTCAGTTTAATTGACAAAAATTCATATAAAAATTAATTGATTATTAGATAGATTGATCCTATAATTAAGACATAAAAGAAAGCAAGATAGAGAAAATAAAAAGAAATTAATTTTGATAATTGACAAATTGAATTCACTCACAAAATATTAATATCAATTCAGTTTCTGGTGAATTTATTTTGGATTATAAAATCATATGTATAAATTGAATTAATTCATGTAATGCTTAAATAAAAACACACTGATTGCAATATGTCTTAATATATTTAATGTTCATAAATTAAAAAGCTATAATTAGTATCAACTTTGATGGTACTCTTTGATATTTAATGTATCTAAACTGTTAAAATATTTATTTTATTTATTCAAAATAAGAGAACCTATTTCTACTTGATGGATTTAATTTTCATTTTATGGAGGAGTGTAGTGATCTTCGTTTTAAAGCTATCTCGCACTGAAGTTCTTAAAAAGATCGGAATTCAAAAATGTTTCATCTAATTAATAATTTCTATGAGTAAAATCTGGAGGCAAGCTCATTTTTTTCCCTCCTCTTTGAATTTTAATTTAATTACCATAACTGCTATTTAATAAGTGAAGAGTTGTTTTCTTTTTTTCTATTTCACTACCTATTCTAGCCTTACTTCTATTGATAGTTCTACATGATCCTAAATCTCTTTCTTTGAGTAGTTAATACAAGCTTTTACTCTTCTTAGAATTCAATTAGCTATCTTTATACTATTACATTATGGTCTTCTTTTTCTTAGATTTATTCTTAATAACACTTGGGTTGAGTTGGTTTATCACTTTTTTTATGTTTGAATTAGGAAAATAATATTAAAAGTTTTCATATTTATCAAGCTTTCCTAATAACAAATCAAATTCGTTGTTATCTTCAATCAAAAATTAATTTGAAGATTTTACATCGAAATTCACAACCTAATCATTATTTTTTTTTTAATCTTTTAGCAAACTCTCCTACTTTCCTTTATTTTTATCAGTTTATTACAAATTCGACACTTCTTTTGGAGGTCCATTTTTTATTGCACTGAATCTAGGATATTATTAAGTAAACTTTTCATTTATATTTTAAAAATTTTCATGTAAAGAGGCTGAATTACCATCTTAGTCACTGATAAAAATCTGACTTTATTACTATTCATATTGATTTGATTAAGTATCTACCTCTAATTACCCTTAAGATATCCTATTTTTAGTAAAAATAAGAGCATCTTTTTATACCTAATCTTCAATAACTGGTTATATACTAGGTAGATTGGTAGATGGACTTTAGAATACATAACCAATTTTCTTTTTTGTCACTTGTTGTAACTTTCTCTTTTCATAGCTTATAATAGGAGAATCTTAATTATCGCTTGTAAACTATCTTGACCTCATCCCTTCATGGTAGGTTTTATAAACTTCACAATCTTCTTCCTCTACCTAAAACTGCTTTGATTTATATTTAAAGAAACTATACTAAAAATACTATTACTCATATACTTCTATATCTTCAAATTAGTTCTCTTAATAATCTAACAAAGCTTAAGTATTATAAGTAGAATTTTCTAAAGTTCCCAATTTCCTACTAGCTCTTTTAAATGAACTATTTCTTTCCTAGATTTAACTTATTTAGTTTTTCCCTACTATTTACAATTTCCTAGGAATAAAATGCAAATAGGGGCACTTATCTACTTCATGTTAATTACTGTTACAAGATTTGCATCTTTGATTAATTTTGCTTACATCGCTGCAAAGTATCAATTTATCTTGAATATAAATAAATTTTTCATATTGTTCTTTCTCCTCTTTCAAGAGATTAATAAAATCTTCTCTTCTTATTTTAAGTATTTTACTGAACGATTTGCTTCTTACATTAAAACATTTGTTATCTCCAGAAAAAAAAGACCTCTCCCCAAAAGATTCTCCCTGATTATTTTTGATCAAATATTAATAAAAACAAAATTAAAATAAAAATATTTACTCTTTTTAGATGAGATATAAATCCCTATTAATTCGAATTTCTCCCCTTTTATTTTAACTTCTACTTATGATAAATTTCAAGTTCTCCAAATAGCACAAAATAAATTGAACAATCTTAATTTCCTTCTTCTTGAGAAATAAGAATTTCTCCAGGTGTTAACTTTTACTCTTTAATTATAGATATACACTTTGCTAGTATTTCTGGACTGAAATTTTCTTTGAGAACCTTACTTTCCTTCAAAATTAATTTATTTGACTAAATCAAAAGTTCTTCTTTTAGATTGTCAGAAAGTTACCCAATTATTTTATTTTCCTCTTACAAATTCTCATCAATTTATTCTTTCCAGTAATATCTGATTGATTAAAAATAATATTAATTAATTATTAAATAACACAAACTAACAATTTTATGAATATAATAAGAGCATTCAATATTTTTTAGAGCTTTTTTCATTTTAAGTAAAAATTGATATTTTATCCTGAAAATTTATTCTATTTTTTTATAAATGGGGGTAGATCTCTACATCTCCTTATTTATAAAACTTCAAATATTGCTCAATTTTAATAAAAATTATCTCATTTTTTTTACATGATATTAATTTTTAAATCCTCCTTTTTTAACTTCTTAAAATATTCCATTAAGTTGGAAAATATTATTTTGGTATTTTACTAATATTTAGGAAATTTATTTGATTTTTGATTCTGATTGAATTGATAAAATGGTTAAATTAAACTATCAAATAACTTAATAAGAATGAAAATTTATTGAAAATACAACTACTAAAGAAAACATTTTATATTGAGTGAATTAATATTAAATTACTCTAAATACTCATAGATGCTTTTTCTTGTCCTAGGATCGATATGATTTTTATCCATGTAATGAGCAATTATATATCTATTTTCTTGGATTAATTTTTCTTTTATAAAAAACTCTTAAAATATCTCTCCGATAGAATTCAGTGTAAAACCAAACATTATGCAACAAGTTATGATAAGAAACACACAAACTACTACTTCCAAAGGATTTGTTGGTCTAATATCCCCATATCCAACTGTGCTCATAGTTACTATTATGTAATAATAGGAATATAAATACTGAACATGCCATGGAGATTCATTTAGATCCATCAAATCAATCCACGAATTTAGTTATTATATTCCTTTTTGGGTGGAAATATTAGTATTTGAAATTTCTTAGGAAGGCTCAAAATAATCCTAAGAGATTTTACCAGTTCCCAACCAGATACATGCAAATATATGAGATATAAATATTATGTTTTTAATGAGATATATTAACTCAATGCAATTTTACATCTTTCTATCAAATTAGAATCTGAATTTTATCTTTTTGATGATGACATAGAAATCATTAAGCTTAAAAACTATTGGTAATAGTAAAATTAAGATGGCTCTATTAGTTTAAGAATTACAATAGTATATTATGTAATATAAAGAAGGAAAGAAAATAGAGCATATATCACAATAAAATGTAGCAGAGGATCTA
Organism: Tetrahymena elliotti 4EA; assembly: GCA_000231825.2. NCBI lineage: Eukaryota > Ciliophora > Oligohymenophorea > Hymenostomatida > Tetrahymenidae > Tetrahymena > Tetrahymena elliotti. The sequence goes on from JH720295.1 coordinate 589,385, forward strand.
TAATAATTAAATATTTCCTTTCTATTGATGCAAAGTATACCCTTGATGTAAATTCCTGTGTTAATAGTAACAAAGATATCAATTACAAGGCATAGTTAGCATAAAAATAGTATCTTAATATTAAATAGAAAATTAATATCAACATCAACTGTAAACGCAATCAAATAAAAAAAGTAGCAAACAGATATACTAATGATTTTAAGAATCTACCAAATGTTAATAAAATAATTATGTGGCTAAAAAGCAGGGATGGATACAATTGAAATCAATTAAAATAAACAGAATTTATAATCTTAATTTGAGATTTGTTTATTTAAATTGTTCATATCATTTGGTTAAAACGTGCTTAAATCATTTATTTACATTAATTGCTTTTAATTAAGATATTTGTAAAGCCTGGTACTACTCAACTACAAAAAAGCATTTACATATTTCTTGAGCTTTATTTTCTTTATTATTTAGATGAATAATTGAGCTTTTTCACTAGATTCTTTGTCTTCATTTTCTTCCAATTAAATATTTTGATCAGAGGGATTTAATTCTTAATCTTTCATAGGACTTTGACCCTCCAATCTTCTAGTCTCAAGGAAGCTCTTAGAAAACATGTTTTCAGTCTCTTAATTTATATGTAAGAAATTAGAAGTCTTACATAGAGTTCTCATTTTTGAGCTCTAATTTTCTGTATTTGTTTTGCGATTTATTTCTTAAATAGTTTTTGATCTGCGATAATTATTATTAAAACATTTTAAACTCTTTATTTATTGCACTGAATCATCCTCTTCTAAATTAATTTCACTCATATTTCCAATTATTTTTATTTTAATTGATTTGAAATCAAAAAAATCAAATTGAGTTTCTGTAATTTAATGATAAATTTCAATTATGAAATTAAGAGCAAATTTTATTTCAATATTTTTCAGTGCTTTACTAGTATATTCCATCCCATTTATTATGACATAATTTCTGATAGATTTACCTCTTATTAAATTGATTAAAAATACTGTAAACAAATAACCCTAATCATATTTTTAATTTTTGAAACAATCCTTATCCACTTAACTTTCCAACCAACTAATCATAACTTACTCTTTTCTCGTTTTAATCAAATTACTTCATTTTATCAAAATTCGCACTTTTTAAATGAATCCAAATTTTTTTGTTTTCAAATCAATTAATTTTTTTATTTTAAATTATTTTTTTGCTATTTATTATTGATAGGTTTTTGATTTAACTTCATTTCTTTTAAAATTTTAGATTTATAACTATGAGCCTATTATTATTTTTTACTAAAGGATATGGTTTTAAATTTTAATAGAATATATTCTTGCTATTTATTACTGATAGGTTTTTGATTTAACTTCATTTCTTTTAAAATTTTAGATTTATAACTATTAGCCTATTATTATTATTATTTACTAAAGGATATGGTTTTAAATTTTAATAGAATATATTCTAAATAATGACTACTTTATCTTTATCATTCGGTAAGGCTATTAGCCAGAGTTGGTTAAGGGGAGTGACTTAAGATAAAATAATAATTTCTTTGTTATTCATTGATGTCTTATTGTTTTAATTAACTTAATTTTCTTTTATAATTAGATATTTACCAAAATATTAGAATAATTTAATAAAGATAAGTAGCTTCTATTTAAATTCTTGTTATTTCTAATTATAATAAAATATGTTATATCTTAGAATTATCTTTGGGAGAAAAATGTCAGAATTTATTACTTAATCTTTCAATAAGGCAATTTGCCCGAGTTGGTTAAGGGGGACGACTTAAGATCGCCTGGATGTAATCCGCGTGAGTTCGAATCTCACAGTTGCCAATATTTTTTTTCCCTTCAAACTTACTTGCTAAACTAAATAGCTAATAAAATATGATAAATTATTTAAAAAATATTAATAAACAAATAAAAATAAATTTATCAATTTACCTTTAATATCATATGTAAAAATAAATAAATCAATCAAATATATTTTTTAATTAGATACTTTTCAATAAATTAAAAAAAAATATTGGCAACTGTGAGATTCGAACTCACGCGGATTACATCCAGGCGATCTTAAGTCGTCCCCCTTAACCAACTCGGGCAAATTGCCTTAATGAGAAATTTAGGAAGTAATCTAATTAACTTTAATAAAATTTACTCTTCATAATATTCAATAACATAATATCCAATAATTTTAAATGAATAAATTAAATGATAAAAAATTAAAAAGAAAAGAAAAATTAGATTGTAAATAAAATATTTATGAAACATTAAGTGATAAAAATTTTGCAACAAAAAATATTAATAAAATTTATCATTAAAAGAATTACTTACTCAGAAAAAGCAAGCTATAAAATATTTTATTTTAATCTGAATTTTTAAAATAGAAAAAACATTTAATTTCCTTTTAAATATGAAAATATGAGAGGAGAAACTTATATTTAGAAATATTTATGAAATAATACATTTCAATATTTATCCAATTATTTTGAGTTGTCATTATTTTAAAATACCCTAACTTTTTATAATTTCTTTCATAGTTTTTAAAAAAATTTTTTTCAATAAAGACTTAAGCTCAATTTCAATTCACATTTGTCAAGTTTATTCAATTAAAGAAATAAATTAAATCCACTCATTATTAATAAATCCTAATGAGTTTTGATAATTATAAAAATAAATTATTTTTTAAGAATGAATTGAACTGTATTAAATTTATTATATATAGCTTTAGTAAGTTTAAGAGTGATAATTATTCAATTAACAAAAGGTGTTTATTTTTAGATAGTAAATAATTAATTGTCTTCAATTGCAAGAGCTTTTAAATTAGATTTGTCAGCAAAGTAGGATCTTTTACACTGAGAAACAGATGGCAATACTTATGAATGCTCTTAATCTTCTTCAAATTAAGGAGTTTCTAACTCAATTTTAATTGAGTTATTTAAAAATAAGTTAGATACTTCATTATTCTAAATAACTTTTAAATCTTCGAAATTAGTTATATTAGATTAATTTGATAATTCAAGTTTATGTGAGCTATTATTTTAATTAATTTTCTATTAGAATTCATTGTATTACTTGCTATTCATTTCAAAACTTTGATTTATTTAACTTTATTCAGTCTTTTAATCTCTTTATGTATCCTTCATTTTGTTCTTGATATAATTAAATAAGTTATTTCTTCTACTATAACAACTAGCATTGTCATTTTTAGTAATTTTACGAACTCTAATTCCTACAGGATTACGCTTATTTAACTTTAATTCATTTAATTTATTTAATATTTCTTTACTATTTTATAAAGGATAGTAATTCTTAAAATTTTAAAGAGACTCAAATTTCCCTAAAAAAACATCAAAAACCAAATGATTTTATTAATTCAAAAAACATTTATATGAAATACCAAGTTAGTTATTGGGAATACTACTATCTATTTAAACTTTTACGCTATTATTAATTTCACTAGTCATTTCCTTCTTAAAAATTTTATCTGAATATTATCCATCTTTATTCGCTTAATTTGCTGCTAAATTAGCTCGACTATTTTAATTTTATTTATAAAAAAGTGCATCTAGCTCCTCTTCAATTTCTTAAGTTTATAATTTACTGTTTTACTCTTATACTGAATTAGAACTATAATATTTCTTATTTATTTTTTTCAAAATGCTACCTTAATCGCTGTCCTCTTCACTTTGATTCTAGTGTTGCTACTATTATTAATTTTCATCTTCTATCTTTTAATTCACTAAATGATTGCTATTACTAAAAGTATACAGCTTTGATCTATTCTTTTACATTATCTCCTCTTTCATGGAGCTTATTTTCTAAAATTAAGGTTTTATTTATTCTGTGCCTTAGTGAGATAATAATTTTTCATAATTTATTTCAATATCATTCATGCTTGTATTTTGATTCTTAAAAAAAGAATATTCTAAATATTCATTTTCATATTTATCTAGGTCTTATGATTTTTCTTCTATAAATTATAATATCCTGTAAACATTATACTCTAAGTTTTTTAAAGAATTTTTTTTCAGATAAATACTTCTCTCAAAGTTATTTTATCTAGCAAAATGAGGACTATTCACTGCATTTTGCTAAAGAACTTTAAATTTCTTTGGCACATAATGCAAGATAGGGCAATTAATTTCTGAATGAGTCCTTTCTTAACAAGATGTACACTTCTCATTCAACTATGCATAAAAGCCAGAAAATATAATTTTGTCTTTGATCATACAAAAATTTTCATAATCGCTCTAATACTACTTTAGTACTTAAATAAAATCACTTCTTTTTATCTTCAAAAGTGTACTAAAATTTAAGCTCCGAACACCCAAACTTTCTTTAGCACCTGTAAAAAATGATTATTAACCAAAATTATCTCCCTTTTTAAATAAAATAATAAATGAAATTAACATTAATTGATTGCATATTTATCTTTCTCAATTAATAAAATTAAAGATTAAAAGAATTAAATTGATACTTAATCTATCTTTTTGATTGAGTGAAATTCTTGTTAACTATTAATTTTTGAGGATTTTTAACAATTCCTAAATAATTCTAATTGTCCATGCTGAACAAAATAAATATAGCACTCTACATTCCCTATTTAATTATCTATAACTATCTCTCCTGGAGTGCAATTTTATTCTTATATAAATGGAATAATTTCTGAAAGTATTTGTTAATCAAAATTATCTTTAAGGATTCTATTCTACTTCAAAATTAATTTATTTGATTCTAATAGAATTGATTATTTTAAATTGCTTGAAAGCTAGCTTAAAATTATATTGGCTTCTTATTAGTGTTCATCTAACTCTTCTCTCCATGTATATCTATTAATTTTTTCAAATAAATGTTTTTTCATTTTGATTTTACCCCCCTCTATTTTATTCTACGTTGAATTTATTAATAATTTAATAAAAAAATTTGAGTTATGGAGGTAAGAAATATAATAAAAAGAACATGTTTTTGTAACTTTTTAAAATGTAAAAAATATTACTCTAAGTATTCAAAGACCTAATTTTATATTTTTGAGTTAATTTGTTTTTTCTGCATGTAATTAGAAATAATACTTCTTTTTAAGAGGATGCTTTTTTCTTTCAAATAAATATCTTAGAAAATATACCCAATTTGATTGATTGCAAAACCAAATACTAAGCAGCAAGTCATCATTAAAACAATACATACTCCTACTTCTAAAGGATTTGTAGGTCTTACATCTCCATATCCAACAGTTATCATTGTTACTATGATAAAGTAGTAGGAATATAAGTATTAAACAGCCCAGCTCTCATTTTATATACTCATTAAATCAATCCAAGTAGTAAAGTTCTACTAATCATTATCGCTTGGTAAATTATTAGATTAGTTTATTTCAATATAAATTTTGGCAGTAAGTACCCAAATGCATGAAAAAACATGAGAAATAAATAGAATATTTTTAATAAGATTGATCAATTCAAAAATATTTTAAGTTTCTTTCTTTTATATGTATTTGTTTTTCATTTTATTCAGCATATTATTTAAGTCTTAATACTTAAGAGCTATAGGGAGCAATAAAAACTACTAGAAGAATAGAGGAGTTAATTTAGTATAAACTAATAATTCATAAATAAAGTAGGTAAAGACCTAAAATAAATCTCTATAAAGAGCATTTGAAGATTTAAATTATTGTAAAATCAATTTTCTATTCTATGTGAGTTGTCCTTTTAAGTATATTGCAGTATTCAAGTGTACAAGAATATCAAAAGCAAGATAAAATTAGCAACCAAAGGAGATAAAAGGATTTAATATATCTTGAATATGAACACTAAATGCAAAACTAACAAGATAAAAAAAGAAGCAAATAATAATACAAATTATTTTTAGAAAGTTCCATATTTCAATAAAAAAATTATTTGGATTAAAAACCATCCATTCTGCTTTATTATTGCTGCTTAATGATGATTATTCAATACTTTTTTAATACCTTTGGTTTGACCTCTCAAAATCAAAGAAAGAAGCTTTATCATTAATTAGAATTACTTAAGTAATATTTAAAAGTTTATAAAGTCTCTTCCTGCTCAGTGTTAAAAATTTTTTAACATATGTCTAAAATTTTAGCTTTTTTATAATTAATTCTAGTTTTTTCCATTTGTCTTATTTAACTTCACAATTTAATTGAACTTTAAGGCAATCTTAATCAGACTCACACTTTTTCTGATTTGATCCAGGATTGGAATAAAAAGATGAGTTTGCTCTTAATCCAAAATGCTATGAATGCTTATGATAAATATTGCTAGGCTTTTTAAAGACAGCTTAGTTTTCTATTTAGTTTGAAATTGAGCTCAACTTAGAAGAGTTCAGATTTTCTATTTAATAGCATTATAGCTTGTTTTCTTCTTTCATTATAAATACCTAATTCTGAATGTTTGATTCTTTTTTAATTAATTAACCAAAATTTTGATTGAAATTTTACTTCAACCAAATACATAATCTATTTTGATCAAACACAACATTGAAAATTAAATGATAGTAGTGAATTATTTACTTCAAGTTAACAGTTTACCTTATTGATAGATGTTAAATTTTAAATAGATTATAATGTACTGATGATTATGTTAAATGTTGTATTCATAGTAAGAAATATATGGTTTAACTCTTTTCTTATAGCATGCAATAATTATTGCTCTCTCTTAAACAACAATAATAAATACTAAAATTTTTTTAATAGAAACAAATAAATATCGCCTCTCTCAAACTATTTTTTTGGGTAATAAATTTTAAAACAATTGATCTTATATGAATTCTAACTTTTTAAAAATGCAATAAAAAACTGTATTATTTATATAATTAATGAATAAAGTTTGTATTAACTTCAAGTTGTCCATTCAAATTAAAATTCAATTTTGTGTACAAAAAAAATAAGCAATTACTCATCAAATAATTTATTATATTTTATCGTAATAATTAGTTGGTAGATCTGAAATTTAATTACAAAAAGTGATTATCAATCAAATGAAACAATAATATTAATCATACACAACTTTTCAATTCAATTATTTAGACTGTAATTGATTATAAAATAGTGCATTTACATTCTTTTTAGTATATTTATCAGACTGCATAATTTTTTTCTGAAATAGTCTGGATTAGTTAAGATCACTTTTTAAAAGAGTTAATGAAAACAATTCCAATAAATTTGCTATTTTGGAGATTTTAATTATTTATTTTTAAAGTAGTAACTTTCTCTTTTCTTAAAAATGTTTTATGAAACAAAGAAATATTAATTTATCTTTAATAATAAGAAAAGATAAATAAATTAACTTATTTTTTAATTAGATGCATTTAAATAAATTAAAAAAATATTGGCAACTGTGAGATTCGAACTCACGCGGATTACATCCAGGCGATCTTAAGTCGTCCCCCTTAACCAACTCGGGCAAATTGCCTTATTGATAATTTTAGGAAGTAATCTAATTAACTTTAATAAAATTTACTATTTAGAGTAGTTAATAGTGTAATTTATATGAAAATGAGAAAATTAAATTGAAAAAATATTTTTTCTGTAAATTAAAATGCTTGATGATGATGAAGATTTTACTTACAAAAATATAAATACTTGTGTGCCAATTAAAGTATAATTTACAAATAAATAAATACAAGTAAAATATTAAATTGCAGTTAATAAGAATATATATAACAACTTTATTTAATTTTGGGTAATTTATCCTAAATGTCTTAATTTTACTAAAATTCAATAAAATTTAAAATAAATAAATTAGAAAAAAAATAAATTTTAAAATAAATATTTAATAATATTCAAATTTAATTTATTTTTATACCCATAAGATTTATTTTATAAAGATAATAGATTAGAATATTCCCTTCAAAAGTAAGTACTCATGCATATATGATGAATATATAAAATATGAGCAAAAAAGCTCAAAAATTTATTTGAAAATATTTAATTTTATATAAATTAATATATACATTTAACCAACTTAAAATATTTTGAATTGCTTTGATATTTAAAAATCTTCAATATTTCTTTAAATTTGTTCTTTTTCTCATTTATTTACTATTACATGCTCATTATCTTAAAAAAAAACACAAGTATTTGATTTTCTAAAAAAATGTTTTTCGAATTATAGAGTAGCTGGGATATTTAATACAATATTTAGTTAGTCTATCAATTATTTTGTAAATTAAGAAAAAAATTGAACCTAAGTAGAAAATAAATAAATAAATAATATGGGCAATACAATATCAAAAGTAGACAAAAATATAGCTGATTCAGCTGCATAGTTAGACGAAAAAATGATAAAAAATTTTCTCAGGAAAAATAAATATTAATATCAATAGGTATTAGGAAAAGGGGATTCCTCTCTCGTAGTTAAGGCATTTTCAGAAAAATCATAGTGCTCAGTCACAATTAAAATTCTTTTTCAGATTAAGAGAGAAAATGAGATTGATTTACAATAATTCGAGAAAGAAATCAAGATTATCTAATAAAAACTTAAGAATGAGAGATATGTCTTGCAAATTTTTGAAAAGATTTAGGATGATTATCATGGATTAATTGCCTTAGTTACTGAACTTTGCGATTGTAATATAGTTTATCAACATAATTTCCATTAACATAAATTATCATAGGCAATTTAGAGACAATATTTCGCTTAAATTTACTTGATTATGAATAAGTCTTGGCTATGGCTTACCAATTGTTGAAGGGTTTGCTTATCCTCTAAGAAAATGGTATCATCCATGGTAATATCAAGCCTGAAAATATTTTATTTAGCAAATAAAAAAATTAGTTCTTGATTGGTATAAAATTGATAATACTGTATTAAAATTTTCAAAAACTTAACTTATAAAAAAGCTGATTATGGATTATCTAATATCATGATAGATCCTTCTTCTTACTAAACTTTGACAGTAAAAATGAATGGATTAATTGAATTAATGGATTTATTTCTTTTTTAATAATAAAGTCTGTTTATGACAATGTTTGCTACAAGTCTCCTGAAGTTATGAATTAGCAAAAGCCATACGCAATAACTGTAAACAAAATATTGCATACAAATTAACTTACATAAATAAATTTTTAAGGTTGATGTTTTCTCAATTGGATAAATCTTAATTGAAGCTTTTTTATAGAGACCACTTGATCCTATTATGGAATAGAAGGGATTGAAAACACATAGCTTATTTTCAGTAATTCCATCCTTGCAAAACTCTAAATAATTAGAATTTGTGAATAAAATACTTTCAAAAATGGTAGAATCAAACAAAGATCTAAGACTTTAGCCAATAACTTTACTCTAAAGTTTAAATTCGTTTAATATCAATGAGGATTCTCTTATGAAGCTAAGAATAAAAAAAGTATAAAGAAAAATTTACATAAATAATATTGATGAAATAGTCAAAGCAATAGATTATGACATTGTAGAAATAAAAGGGTAAAATTTAATGAACATAAAATAAAAATAAATAATTTAAAACTTATTTTAATTAATTAATAATAGTCAACTTTTTAAATGTTTTAAAATTAAATGAAATTAAAAAATTAGTCATAAAATTTAGAATATTTAATTTATTGTAAATTTAGCTTCAAAAGTTTTTGAAATCTAGATTTTATTTAATTGATTAAATAAATTATTTACTATTTTCATTATCTTATTTTGATAACAAATTTGTTATTTTCGAGCAGTTTAAAAAAACTTGGTGCAGAAGGAGCAAAAAATATTGGAAAGAGCTTAGAAAAATGCGGAAATATCAGTTCTTTGTATCTCGATCTTTTGTAATTTTGTTCAAGACATATTTTATTAAACAAACAAATAATTAATTAAGTACAAAACAAAGAACTAATTTTTTACTTCTTACTTTTATTTTTTTTCAATCATTTGTTATATTCAAAACAAATTTGTTATTTTCTGATAGTAAGAATCAACTTGGTGGAACAGGAGCAAAAAATATTGGAATGAGCTTAGAAAAATGCGAAAATATTAATTCTTTGAATCTAAATCTTAGGTAGTTTTTTTTAAATACTGATTTTATTAAACAAAAGACTAATTAAGTATAAAATAAAGAACTAAAGAAAGTAAATAATTAATAACTGCTTGAGATTAAATATTTATTTCTTTCGATTTTCGAATCTTTTATTTTAAATTTCAAATCAAATTAAAAAAATTATTATTTTCTGAGCAGTAGTAATGATCTTTGTGCAAAAGGAGTAAAGAAATTTGGAATGAGCTTAGAAAAGTGCCAAAATATCAGTACTTTGAATCTAAATCTTAGGTAATTTTTTAAATAAATTATTAATTAAGTATTGAACAAAGAACTAAAGAAAGTAAATATGTTAGTATTTTAAAGTGGCTTTAGATTAAATATAAATGTATCAATCAGATAATAAATCAATTTTTTATTGATTTACCTATTTCTACTTAAAATTTTCTTATCTATTTATTATTTCCTCGTTCAAAACAAATTAAAGAAATTTTTTACTTTCTGAATAGTTTAAATAATCTCCATGCAAGAGGAGCAAAGTATTTTGGAATAAGCTTAGAAAAGTGCCAATATATCAGTTGTTTAAATCTCAATCTTAAGTAATTTTTTCTCTTTTCTGTTATTTATTATTTCAAAAGAATTTGTTATTTTCTGAGTAGTTGGAATGAACTTGGTTCAGAAGGAACAAAAAATTTAGGAATGAGCTTAGAAAAGTGCCAAAATATCAGTTCTTTGAATCTTGGTCTCTAGTAATTTTATTAAATAAATTATTAATTAAGTACAAAAGAACTAAATAAAGTAAATATGTTAGTAAGCTAAAGCTGTTTTAGATTAAACAATTATTATTATGAGCCAAAACAATTCTTTTTTTGATTTACCTATTTCTTTATTTCTTAACTTTAAATTTTCTTATCTACTTCAAAAAATATTTAAACAAATTGTTGTTTTCTGAGTAGAGAAAATAATCTTCGTGCAAAAGGAGTAAAAAATATTGGAATGAGCTTAGCAAAGTGCCAAAATATAACTTCTTTGGATCTCGATCTTTAGTAATTTTGTTAAATACTTATTATTTTATTCAACAAATTCTTAATTAAATACAAAAACAAAGAACGAATTTTTTATTTCTCACTTTCAATCTTTTTATGATAATTTCTTATATTCAAAACAAATTTGTTATTTTCTGAGTAGGTATAATTTTCTTGGTGCAGAAGGAGGAAAAAATATTGCAATGAGCTTAGGAAATTGCCAAAATATCACTTCTTTGAATCTCGGTCTTAGGTAACTCTGTTAAATATTAATTTTTATTCAATAAATGATTAATTAAGAAAAATAAAAAGAATTAAAGAAAGTAAATATGTAAGTTAGTAAGTAAGTAAATCAAATCTTAATATTCATTTATGAATCAAATAATAAATCGATCAATCAATCAATTTATTTACTTATTTCTTATTTTCAATTTTTTTATCTATTATATTTCAAAATCAATTTATTATTTTCTGAGTAGTAGGAATGGTCTTGATGTAGAAGGAGCAAAAAATATTGCAATGAGCTTAGAAAAATGCCAAAATATCACTTCTTTGAATCTCGATCTTCGGTAATTTTGTTAAATACTAAATTTACAAAACAAATGATTAATTAAATATAAAACAAAGAACTAAAGAATGTAGATAATTATGGAAATTAAAGCAGAATTTCTATTAAATATTTAATTTATTAATCAGATATCAATCAATCAATTAATAAATTTATTTACATATTTCTTTATTTCTTACTTTCAATTGTATTTTTTTATCTCAAAAACAATTAAAACAAATTGCCATTTTCTGAGTAGTTCAAATAATCTTGGCAATGAAGGAGCAAAAAATATTGGTATGAGCTTAGAAAAGTGTCAAAATATTAATTCTTTGAATCTTGAACTTTAGTAATTTTGTTGAATACCTATTTTATTAAACAAACGATTAATTACAAAACAAAAAAAGAGTAATAAGTAAGTAAGTAAGTAAGTAAGTAAGCAAGCATGTTGAAGCTACTTTAGATTAAATATTTATTGATTAATCAAAATCAATTTAGAAATTTAATTGCTTATTTCTTTCTTAACTTTAAATTTTCTTATTTATTATTTCTTATTTCAAAACAAATTAAAACAAATTGTTATTTTTTTGAGTAGTTGCAATTCTATTGGACCAGAAGGAGCAAAAAATATTGGAATGGGCTTAGAAAAGTGTCCAAATATCAATTCTTTGAAACTCGATCTTTAGTAATTTTATTGAATATGAATTTAATCCTTTAGGAAATGATTAATTAAGAATAAAAGAAGAAAAAAAAGTAAATCAAACAATAAAAACTACTTTTTATTTTAATTATTAATCAAATAATCAATCAATATATACATTTATTCAATTTTCTTATCTATGACTTCTTCTTTACAAAATAAATTAAAAAAAAACTTATTATTTTTTGAGTAGCGGTAATAGTCTTCGAGCAGAAGGGGCAAAAAATATTGGAATGAGCTTAGAAAAGTGCCAAAAAATATATAAGTTGAATATAAATCTTGGGTAATTTTGTTAGACTTAATTCTTTTAAGAAGTAATTAGTTAAGTAAAAAAGAACATAAGAAAATAAAACCTGTTTTTGATTTATTTATTAATCAAATAATTAATTAATTTAAATATTTATTCAATTTTCTTATTGGTGACTTCTTATCTTCAAAATGAATTAAAAAAAACTTGTTATTTTTTGAGTAGTTGCAATGCTATTGGATTAGAAGGAGCAAAAAATATTGGAATGAGCTTAGAAAAGTGTCCAAAAATCAGTTAGTTGAATCTAAATGTTAGGTAATTTTGTTAATACAGAGCTAATTTGGTTTTTAAGAAGATATAAGTTAAGTACAAAAGAACAGAAGAAAATAAATAATTAAGAAAATAAACCTGTTTTTCATTAAAAATCTTTATTTATTAAAGATAGAATAAATCAATTTAAATATTTATTTACTTATTTCTTTACTTCTAACTTTTTATTTACTTATCTATGATTTCTTATTTTCAAAAATAATTAAAACAATTTTGTTATTTTTTGAATAGCTTCAATTCTATTAGATCAGAAGGAGCCAAAAATATTGGAATGAGCTTAGAAAAGTGCTCAAATATCAGTTCTTTGAATCTCAATCTAGGGTAATTTTATTAAATACTAATTTAATTTTTCAAAGTACAAAATAAAGAATGAAGCAAAGAAAATTAGTAAGTATGTAATATATAAAAGCTGCTGTAGATAAAATCTTTTTTTAATGAGTCAACATATCCATTATATACTTATTTGCTTATTTTTTATTTTCAATTTTCTTATCTAACGTTTATTATTTTCAAAACAAGTTAAAAAAAATTTTTTATTTTCTGAATAGCGGTAATTATCTATGCACAGAAGGAGCAAAAAATATTAGAATGAGCTTAGAAAAGTGCCAAAATATCAAATGTTTGGATATCTCTCTTCAGTAATTTGTTAAATAATTAGATTTTAAATTAAATAATTTAGTAAAAAAAAAGAATCAAACAAAATAAGTAAGTTCTTACAATCTACTTATGAATAAATATTTATTTACTTACCAAACAAACAATCAATCAATTAAAATATTTATTAAGTTTTTTTTTATTTATTGCTTTTAATTTTACCTATCTTTAATTTCTTATTTATAAAATAAATTAAAACAAATTTATTATTTTTGATAGTGCAAATAATAAACTTGAAGTAGGAGAAGCAAAAAATATTGGAATAAGTTTAGGAAAGTGCCAAAAAATCAATTATTTGAAAATCAATCTTCGGTAATTTTTTTAAATATTTATTTAATTAGATTTTTAAGCAAATGATTAATTATCAAAAAAAACAAACGAAAGTAAAAAGTAAGGAGGAAATAAAAGTGGCTTATGATTTATTAATTTAAAAATAAATCTTTAACATTTCTTTAAATATTTTATGTTTTTATATTTTTTTAAAAGTAATAATCATATTGGTCGATAAGGAGCATAAGAATTCAAATTTAAAGTTTTAAAAGCAAAAAGATTAGTCCTTTTAAAAACATAAATTGAAGATTGAAATGGCTCACTCTCATTAGTGATTTTTTAAATGACTAAATGAAAATAAAAATATCTTAATACATTAATATTAAAAATTGTTTTTAGAAGGAAAACAATAAATAATCAAATGATAATATGTTGTTTTTCAAATTTATTTTTTGTTTATGTATTTTATTAGATTTTTCTTAACTATCTATTTCTTTATTTAATTTTTGCTTATTAATCAATTCAAAGTAGTTTTTTTAAATTTTTATTAAACCTTTAAAATTTCTAAAATTCTCCTAAAACAAATAAAACAATGAATAAAGTCTTTGGTTCATATAAGATATCAACATTTTTTAAAAGTAAAAAACAAATTTTTCCGAAAAAAAATTTTTATTAATGATCTAACCTTTATTTATATTTAGAAGCTCCTAAATTTAGTTAAAAGCCATTTCTTCAGAATGCTTTCCTACAACTTATAATTTTAGTCAACAATTTGCTTTCTGCATCTAAGCTATGTTTAATGCTCTATTTCCATCATTTTTAGATGTTTTTATCAAAATTTGTTATTTTTTTAATTAATTACATTTTTCATATTTTACTTGTGAAATTCATTCTCAATTTTTCAAAATTAATATTTTGACATTAAAACCTTAACTTTTACTTTAAATTATTGATTCTAATAGAGATTTTAAATGTCTACTATAATAGCATATAAAGCTTTAAATTCTGATAAGCCTTTAAGAAAATAATATTGGTTACAGAATTAATTGGATGGTCTATATATATATGTAATATAATTTAGCCATTATATATCTACTTTAGAAAAATTAAAAAAGGTATGTAAAAAGTAAGCAGGATGTTTGTACACAAGTATTTGATTTTCTAGAAATATCTCTTTGAATTATCAAACATTTAAAATATTTAATATGATTTAAAAAGATTTAGACTTAAACTTATTTTTATAAATTAAGAAAAAGTTGATAAAATAGAGGTAGAAAATAGATCAATCAATAATATAATAATATGGGTAATACAATAACTAAAAAAGTGAACAAAAATATAGTTGATTAAGTGGATTAAATAGCATAGTTAGATGAAAAAATAATAAAAGATTTTCTCAACAAAAATAAATACAAATTTCAATCAGTATTAGAAAAAGGGGATTCCTCTCTCATAGTTAAGGCATTTTCAGAAAAATCATAGTGCTCAGTCACAATTAAAATTGTTTTTAAGATTCAGAGAGAAAATGAGATTGATTTACAATAACTCAAGATTCTCTAAATGCTTAAGAATGAGAGATATGTCTTACAAATTATTGAAAAGAATTAGGATGATTGACATGGATTAACAGCTATAGTTACTGAACTTTGCGATTGTAATTTAGATTAACAACATAATTAAAATTAACATAAATTATTGTAGGCAATTTATTCTCTAAGAAAATGGTATCATTCATGGCAATATCAAACCTGTTAATATTTTATTTAGCAAATCAAAAAATCAGTTCTCCATAGGTAGGTATTAAATTTATAATACTTTATCAAAATTTTCAAATAATTAACTAAAAAAAGCTGATAATGGATTATATAAGATAATGAAAGATCCTTCTTCTTCAAAAAATATGGCAGTAAAATGAATTGATTAATTGAATAAATGGATTAATTTCTTTTGTAATTATAAAGTCTTTTTATGACAATGTTTGTTAAGTCTCCTGAACTTACAAATTAGGAAATATCATACACAATAACTGTAAGGAAAATATTGAATACAAATCAATTTATATAAATAAATAAATTTTTAAGGTTGACGTTTTCTCTATGGGGTTAATCTTAATTGAAGCTTTTTAATAGAGAGCACTGGATCCTATTTAATGGGAGGGATTGAAATCCTAAAACTTATTTATGGTTATTCCTTCCTTGCAAAACTCTAAATAATTAGAATTTGTGAATAAAATACTTTCAAGAATGGTAGAACCAAATAAAGATCTAAGACTTTAGCCAAAAACTTTAATCTAAAATTTAAATTCGTTTAATATCAATGAGAATTCTCTTAAGAAGCTAAGAATAAAAAAAGTACTACATAAATAGTATTGGTGAAATAGTCAAAGCAATAGATTATGACACTTTAGAAATAAAACTTAGGTAAAATTTAACTTCTAATATCAAAAACATTAAAACAAATTTGTTATTTTTTTGAGTAGTGATAATAAGATTGGTGCAGAAGGAGCAAAAAGTATTGGAAAGAGTTCAGAAAAGTGCTAAAATATCAGTTCTTTGAATCTTAATCTTTTGTAATTTTATTTAAAAAACGATTAATTCAACAAAACAAAGAATAAAAGAAAGTACATGTAAGTAATAAGTAAGTAAAAGCTGTTCTAGAATAAATATTTATTTATTTGCAAAAAATCAATTTAAAAAATGATTTATTTACTTATTTCTTTTTTCTTACTTTCAATTTTTGATCTATCGCTTTTGATTTTCAAAATAAATTAAAACAATTTTGCTATTTTATGAATAGCTTAAATAATATTGGTACTGAAGGAGCAAAAAACATTGGAACAAGCTTAGAAAAGTTGCTAAATATCAGTTCTTTGAATCTAAATCAAAATTGCATTTTAGGAAATATTTTATATTATTCATTCGTTCATTATTTATTAGGTTTGTAATCAAAAAATTTATTGATTTGAACAAAAAATTAATATTTATTTTCCAAAGTTGCTTCAAATTTTGAATAGCTAGCCCTGCTAAATAAAAACTATTTTGAAAATTAATTTTTTATCATTTAGATTTCTTAGTTATTAACTTAGGTATACCTTGATAAACATTTAATTTTTTCAATTTTTAAATTAATTTCTAAATATTGTGCTAACATTTTAAAAATGATAAATGAATTTGAAAACTAAATAGAAATAATTATTTCATTAAAAAGGCTGAATTGTTTTATTTATTTAGAAATAAAAATCATAATTAAGATTAGATAAAAATTTAATTTAAAAAAATTCAGATAAATAAATAATATGGGTAATAAAATATCAAAAATAAATGACATTCACTGATAATGTCTTCAAATTTATTTTTTCTTCTGTAATTTTGTTCATTTAATTAGTTTTTTAAAACAAATTAATTAAGTAAAAAACAGAGAGAGAAAGTCAATATAATGCTTGAAATAAATTAATTTTTTTATCAATCAATTTATTTTTTATTTAGTTATTTCTTTATTTTGTACTTTCAATTTTCTTATCTGGCTCTTCATATTTTCAAAACTAATTAAAAAAAATATGTTCTTTTTTGAGTAGTAGAACTTGGTTCAGTGAGAGCAAAAATTATAGGAAAGACATTAAGAAATTTCCAAAAATTCGGTTCTTTGAGTCTAAATCTTGGGTAATTTTATTAAAATTTTCATTACAAATTAAAACAAATTTGTTATTGACTGAGTAGTGCAAATAATCTTGATGTAGGAGGATTAATAAATATTGGAATGAGCTTAGAAAAATGCCAAAATATCGTTTCTTTGAATCTAGATTTTGCGTAATTATTGAATTAAATTTTTAAGGAGTTGATGAATAAATAAGTCAAAAAAATAAAAAAGTTGAATCAATATTTATTTGATTTTGATTTTTTTATTTTCCTCTTCTTATTTTCTTATTTTCAAAAAAATTTCAACAAATCTAATCTTTATTGATTGAATAGTTTAAATTTTCTTTACTCAGAAGGAGCAAAATTTTTAGGAATAAAAGTACAAAAAAAAAGATAATCATGAAGCAATGAATAAGTAAAAGATGCTTTTGGTTAAATATGTATTTGCTCATCAAATAATTAATCTATTTTTTATTTATTTATGACTTTTATTATTCTTTTCTATTGTTTCTAATTTTCAAAACTTATTTATTATTTTCCGAGTTTTTAGAATTCGATTGGTGCACAAGGAGCAAATAATATGTTTTTTTACATTATATTAATCCTAGATTTTTAAATTAAAATTACTAAGGATTTAGAAATTTTAAATAATAAAATATTCTTTTGCATTAAATGAATCAGAATTAAATTTTTATGAGTTTCTTTTATTTATTTAAAATTTAAAATATCTGAATTACAATAATCTCTCAGTTGATTTCTCATTCTGCGTATTTAGGATAAAAATTAAATAAGAGTGAAAGAAAATGAGAAGAAAAAAGATCAAATAATAAACAAATATCATAATTTATTAAAAAATACAAAATAAATTCATTTTACAAATTTTCTATTTTATTCTAATTTTTTAGAATCTTTAGTTTAATTTTTTTGCTTGTATCGCCTATATCTTTTTTACATGCTTTAACTCAATTTATTGTTGTTGATATTAACCTAAATAAGATTATATATTTTATTTATATTTGTTTTTTTTGGGCTCCATATAAGTATGCTTTAATAAAACACTGCATATTGTAAATTTTGAATAAAATAGTTTGTTAAATCTGTTAGGAAATTAATTTTAAAAAAATTTTTTATTTTTCTTCTTCTAGATATGGGTCTTAATTAAATCGAGTCTTAATTAATGAGCATTTACAGTAATAAAGAATACTTTTAATATATTAATTGAATATAAATAACTTACCTTTAGCCATAAATACACAATGTGACTAGAGGAACTCTATTTTTGTTATGTTAAACACATTTTAAAAAAACATTCCTGCAATTAATAAATTAAAAATATAAAAATAAGATATTTTAAATTTACATTAAGAGGGTTATTTATTTTCAAAGTATGAAGAAATTTAATTAAAAGAAATTCTTGAAATATTATCTGGCTTTTGAAAAAGCTACTTTATTATTTTTAAAAAAAATCAAGTCACAATAAATTAAATTAAACCATAAATAAATTAATTCACTATTTACAATGTTAGAAAAATAAAGATAAAATGATTAAGAATTCATCAGTTAATTAAGAAGTTGGCATGTTTTTTGGATCCTAATATAAAATAATCATACTTGTTGAAAAGACGAAAGAAGGTGATAAAGCTTATGACTGTATAATAAATAAACTAATTGAATTTGAAAATCTTACAAAAGATAGTTCCATTTCAACAATAGAAGAAAAAGATTAAAGAAAAAAAATAAAAATGAGTTAAAATGATTATTTCGAAGATTACATAAATTCATAATAAGATCAATAACAATATGAATAATTTAATTAATAAATTGTAAATTATGAGAAATAATTAATAATTGATAATAAAGAATATGATGTATTAGAGTTTTGGAAATAAAAATGCAAGCAATATCCAATACTTATAAAATTGCTTGAATAATTTTTTAAATTTCTTCAATCAGTTCTGATAGCGAGTGAATATTTTCAAAAATGAGTTATTTAATGACAAAATAAAAAAGCAAATATAATAATTATATTGTATCAGCCATTACTTTTTTAAGAGTTAATTTAATTAACAAGTTCTTAAACTAACATTTATTGTTAAAAACCTATATTAGAAATAATTGAATATATATAAATTTGTGTGTGTGATTTGTCTTCTGAATTTATGAAAAATTATGAGCTAAAAAACTCGATTACAACTCTGTTTATTAATAATATTATGTTAAATATTTGTTTACTACCTAAATTTATATTTCTTACTATATATTTTTATAATAAAGGGCAAATGAGATTGATACAAAACAAACATTTGGATTAAGATCAAAACTTTTTAAAACAAAAAGATTAGTTGCTTTAAATTTATTAACAAGCAATATTGGTAATGTCTTTGGATCTTAAAGCCTAATTATAAAGCTAATAGACAATAAACGATAGTGCCTTAACATTTATTTTTGTTTCTGTATTTTATGAGATTTCTATGAATTTTTGATGAATTTATTAAAATTTGATTATCAACTAAAATTAGATTTATAGATATTTTTATCAAATCTACAATAACTTAAGCCTTGGGGATTATGTTTGCAAAACTATACCAAATTGTACGAAGAATAAATTCAATATTTTTTTATTAAATGTCATTTATTTATCAACATAATTAGTAATAGATGTAGTAAAAGAATGGATACAAAAATTAAAGGATTGAATGATATGAAAGCTAAAATTTGACACTAATTGGCAGAATGGGTGAAAATAGATTTATTGGATAAGTTCAAAAATTAATAATTCAGAAATTTAATTAAGAGTAATTCTTTCAAAATCATTTTTTTATTTCTTATTAAGTATTATGGATCCCAAGTTATATTCAATTTGAAAAATTGTGGGTTTTCAAAAAAACTAAGATACCTAAAGAAGGATAGAGAAATAAGAAGATTAATCCCTAAGTGTGGAAAAACTATCCATGCATAAATATTTTTTCTTTATTTCTTTGAATAGATTCCCTTCTCTAAATTGAAGAGTACAAAAAGAAAAAAATATTTGATAACAAAAATATTCTATATTACTAAATAAAAACCAAAAGCAGTTATGCTATTTTTTAATAAAAAAAATTATTTAAATTAATAAAATATTATTCCTACTAATTTTTTACTAATTATTTTTAATTTTTACTTTAAAAATGGATTTGCAATTTTAATCCAGCTTTGCTTTTCTAACTTGCCACTTAAATTGCTTGTTTTTTTTAAACACCTAAAACCTTAAATTATTTATGATACAAAAATACTAAACCCTTTTTATTTCTAAAAAATGGATCTATTTTTTGATATTATTAGTAATAAATTTGATTATTTGATAAAATAAGAAGATTATTGTTACAGCTCTCAAAATCATTCAATTTTAATATGTATTTCAGTGTAATTTGAATCAATATAGGATTAATTAACCTTTTTTCTTTTATTAAATGATGAATGATTTTTACAAATTTTAATTAAGAAGAAAACTTTGCAAAAGTAGAAAAAGATAAAAAGACAACAAAAAATATTAAGGTAAAAAATAAAATATATTTTACAAATTAAAAAAAAAATTTATTTTTCTTATTACTCAAACACTATATTTATTTTATATCATAGTAAATTTTACTAGCCATGCAAGGAAAAGGTGATCTTAAGCTTCGATATGAGGCTCCATTTGAAATATTTGAAAAAATATATGTAGAGTACTAAAAATAGAATAATAATTAGGAGAATATGCTATTTGATCCATTAATTTTAAAATAAATTTATGATGAACTCTAATAGGAAGAAATATATCTGACATCCTTTATTTCATAAGGCGCTTTTGGAGCTGTATTTGAGGCTCTTTACAATTAAGAAAAAGTGGCTATCAAATGTGTTGGAAAAGTTAACTAAGATAAAATAAAAGAAGAAGAGAAAATAACTGGATTACTAAAAGGTACTCCCTATGTCTTCAAGTGTATCAAAGAGTTTTATTCTTTGTATAAATCCAGATACTATCAAATTTCCAAAAGATATTAATGTATAAAATTACTATTTTAATATATTTCATTTAAAAATTTATTTTAAAATATTAAAAAATATAGGCAGTCTAAAAGATATCATGAAAGATCTCTTTACACAGAAAAAGACTCTACCACTAAACCAAATAATAGGATTTGCTCTCTAAATGTCTTCTGTCTTCGAAAAAATTTAGGAAAATAAAATGTTACATTCTGATATTAAACCTGATAATATCCTTTATGATGGCTAAGAGAAATCTTTTCATTTATGTAAATAAAATTTTTAGTTATTATTTATGATTAAATAAATTAGCAATATTTTACTTTTACTTTCAATATATATTTAGACAATGTCTGAGGTTTTAGAAGGTATAAAATGTTTAACAATTAATAAAATTTTCAATTATTAACTAAACTTAATTAGTCCCTTAAAATTTAAACAAATAGTTTTTAATAAAAACAATAAGTATTTCTAAAGAATTAAAATATTAGCTTTAAAATAAATCAATTTTTTTATTAATTTTTAATTTTAAGAATAATTATTTAGGTATTTATTTAATAAATTTTACATTATAAAATAGGCGATTTTGGTGCTTCTAAGCTTTTTAAAGACAAATAAAAATCAGGAACTACGAATGTAAAAATTTTTCTAAATTTAATTCTTCTTTGTTCTTATTGTATTTTTTTTTAGCTTTTCACTGATCTTTTTTCAAGTTTTTGATTCATCAAACAAAATTACAAAATTGACAGATTTTTATTGCTTTTTTGCAAAAATTATTGATAATTTATCATAAAATATTTGAATTTTATGATATTAAATTTAATTTGAGGTTAAAAAAGCTGATCATATTAATTATGATATCATAGATATCATTTTCTCTGAAGGTTCAGTGATCGTTTATGATATATAAATTTTTTTTGAAATTCTTCATTAAAAAATTGCTTTTTCATTGATTATTTAAATAATTACTGAATTATTAGTTTTCGTAAATTTAAAACATGTTAACAATTTTTACTCAGTTAAATAAGACATTTTGCTTGAATCTCTTTTTTTGTTTTAAAGTTTAAATTAAAAAATAATTAACATTAATTATGAATGATTCTTATTATTCAATAACAGCCATTATTTTGAGTTTTCATGGTTTTAACAACATTTTTTAAGCTATTTTTTTAATTAATAATTTAATAAGATAATTCTTGAATAAATTATTTTTATAATTTTAAAGCTGAATGCATTTTCTTATAGGTATTATGCTCCTGAAATTCTCTAAGATGGTGGTTCTTACAATATTAAAGTAAGCTTTATTTTAAATGGCCATTTAATAAGTTGTTTTAATTAAAGTTTGATATCTACTCATTAGGAATAATTATTTTAGAGATGACTCTTGGTAGATTTCTAGAAGGGAATGAATGTGCTGCTATTAGGAATGGATATCTTGCAAACTATCTAAGCAAAAAATAATTATATTCTAATTTAAATAGAATTATTGAGTTAATGTTAAAAACTTAGTCAATATAAAGAATAGATTCCAATGAATTAACCAAATAGCTAAATAATATGAAGATTCAATTCGAAAATTAATTTGTTTCAGTTATCTAGGACAAGTTAGATTCATCTGATTCTAATAAAATGATTTCTCAATTTAGATAATCATTTCTTCAATTTAACTATGTATGCAAACCAAATGAAACCAGATTAGATTCATATGAGTTTAGACGAAAATAAAATTTAAATTAAATGAATGAGTGCATAAATAAGAGGCTTGTTCATCATTTAAATCTTGATTTTTTGTACATTTTTAATTTAATATAATTATTAATTTGAAACTATTTTTATATAAATTGATTCAAAAATGCAAAATATTTTATTAAATCCTCAAATGTTTTTTATTATTTTTAGGAATATGGAGTTTCTACATTATGCGTTAAAGATTTAAAAAAATAAAATTACTCCAAAATACTCCAGAATTGAAATGGTTGTTATTCAAACATTTTATTCGCTTATTACTTTTACCATAGCTACTTGTATATTTTTTTAAAATATATTTATAAAACTCCAAAAAGTAATTCAATTCCAATAAAAACTAAAATTATTAAATTTATTAAAAAGGATAAAATTTCTTTTCTTTTTGTTAAAGATATAAATTAATTAATTAATGAATGAAATTGATTTAAATTTTTTGATAAAAGCATAATCCAATTTACTCATTTTTATTCATCCATTATTTTCAACACAAACAAATTTAAATAAATTATTCATTATTTTCATAATAGGTACAATCAACTTGGAGCAGATGGAGCTAGGAATATTGGATCGAGTTTGGAGAAGTGCCAAAATATCACATCTTTGAATCTCAAT
>JH720295.1:614464-632797 GCA_000231825.2 Tetrahymena elliotti 4EA
GAATGAAATTTGTTTTGTGTTTGTTGAAGATATAAATTAATTAATGAATGAATGAAATTGATTTAAAAAATAGAATGAATAATATTGGTGAACAAGACATAAATTTAATCAAAGATATGCAAAAAGGAATGAAAAAATTGAATTAGTTTGAATTTAATTACTGAAGAATAAAATGTAGATTTATTAAATATAAATATTTACAGTGTATGTTAATTAAATTTAGGTATGAATGAACAGTTTTTATGCATTAAATTTTAAAATTTCTAATAAAACAAAAATTTATAAATTTGAAATGAAATAAGATTTCTAATTTGAAAGTTTTTGATTTACATTTATGTTGATTGATATTCTTACATTTATAAAATTTTCTAATACTTGCAATTTAAAAATCAATTATTGAAAAAAATATTTAATTAATGTGTCAACTTCCTAAAATAATAATATCAAAATACAAATCTTTCAATATAAAATTTAATTCATAGTGTTTAATGATTGATCTTATTTGAATACTAATTTTTCTTTATTTTTTTAAAATTTATTATAAATATTAAATTAGCATCTATTAATAAAAAAACTCACTCAAAAAATTTTAAATTACTATACTAGGTTTTAAAAAAAAAGACAAATTTTATTCTTCAAGTGTTAAAAATAAATTAACTGTTTCATAGAGAGTTTGATATCACTTTGCCATGCTAAAAAAATTCATCTATTTATAAATATTATTGAAAATGAATTCATAGAAAAATGAAAATCTTATTATCATTTCAATATGTTTGTTATAAAATATATCACAAAAGAATTTTGAAAATTTTCAAATATGTTTAGAGTACAATTTCTAGAACTCTCACCTGGAATGCGATTATTGTATTGCGATCAGCGATAGTGATTGGAAAGACTATTTTTCATTTTTTTAAAAAATTGATCATTGGTTGGTTGGAATAAAACAAATGAAAAATTTGAAGTTTTTAATAATATCTTATTAATTCATACAAATGGTCTAAAAAAAAATAATATTATATTTTTAAAATAGTTTTTAAAAAATCTCCAAAATTTTCAGAAAAAACTAATTTAAAAAATCTTTTTGATCAGTTTGAGACATATTTTTTTGGCAAACAAATTTGTGATTATTGGATCACTTTCTCTGTTTTTTAATTGTAAACTGTATGTACTATTATTAAATTTTGTCTTTGATTTTGGTATTGAAGAACAAAATAATTTAAACCCTTTGCTTTTATATATCTACTTTAGAAAAATACAAAATATTGAGTAAGTAATAGAATTTATTTTTCATTTTCTAGAAAAATATTTTTGAATTATCAAGCAGTAGAATATTTAATATGATTTTTTAATATTTAGATGAAAACTTATTAAAAAAAAAGTAGCAATTTTTAAGTAGAAAAGATAAATAATATGGGAAATACAATAAGAGTGAAAAAAAATATGGCTGATTTAATAGCATAGTTAGAGGAATAAGCAATAAAAGATTTTCTTGAGAAAAATAAATATGAATTTCAATAGGTAATAGGAATAGGGGATACCTCTATTGTAGTTAAGGCATTTTCAGAAAAATCATAGTGCTTAGTAGCAATTAAAATTCTTTATTAGATTAAGAGAGAAAGTTAGATTTATTTACAATAATTTGGGAAAGAAATGGAGATTCTCTAATAACTTAAGTATCAGAGATATGTCTTCCAAATTGCTGAAAATATTCAAGATGATTAACATGGACTAATTTCCATAGTTACTGAACTTTGCGATTGTAATTTAGATTATAAACATAATTTTCATTTACATAGATTATCATAGGTAATTTAGAGACTATATTTCGCTTAAATTTACTTGATTATGAATAAGTCTTGGCAATGACTTACCAGTTGTTGAAGGGTTTGCTTATCCTCTAAGAAAATGGTATCATTCATGGCAATATCAAACCTGAAAATATTTTATTTAGCAAATAAAGAAATCAGTTCTTGATAGGTAGGTATTAAATTGATAACACTTTATCAAAATTTTAAAATAATTAATTAAAAAAAGCTGATTATGAATAATCTCTGATAATGAAAGATCAATCTTCTTCTAACAATTTGACAGTAAAATGAATGTATTAATTGAATTAATGGATTAATTTGTTTTGTAATTATAAAGTCTTTTTTTAACAATCTTTGTTTCAAGTCTCCTGAAGTTATGAATTAACAATAACCAGATGCAATAAATGTAAATAAAATATCACATAAATATGAACTTAAATAAATTTATTTTAAAGTTGCTGTTTTCTAAATTGGATAAATCTTAATTGAAGCTTTTTAATAGAAAGCACTAACTCCTTTGGAATAGAAGGGATTGAAATCATAAAGCTTATTTGCAGTAATTCCTTCATTGCAAAACTCTGAATAATTAGAATTTATTAATAAAATACTTTCAAAAATGGTGGAACCAAACAAAGATCTAAGGCTTTAGCCAATAATTTTACTCTAAAATTGTTTAATATCAATGAGAATTCTCTTAAGAAACTCAGAATAAAAAGAGAACAAAAAAAAATTTGCATAGATAAAATTGATGAAATATCAAAAGCAATAAATTATGACATTGTAGAAATCATTCTGAGGTAAAATTTGATAAACAAAAATAAAAATTAAATAATTTAAAATATTTTTTTTGTTATGAATCCAGCCCAACTTTTAAAAAAATTAATTAATTTAGTGTGTTTAAATTATTGTTTACTTAACTTTTTTGAAGTCTAGTTTTGATTGATTAAATTATTTCTTATTTTCAGTATCTTATCTTTAGTTACTTATTTTCAAAAAAATTAAAACAATTTGTTATTTTTTGAGTAGTTCAAATTATTTTGGTGCAGAAGGAGGAAAGGATATTGGAAGGAGATTAGAAAAGTGCCAAAATATCAGTTCTTTGAATCTCGATCTTTAGTAATTTAGTTTAAACTGATTTTATTAACAAAATAGCTAATTAAGTACAAAACAAAGAATAAAAGAAAGTAACTCTAAAATAAAATAAATATTTACTTATCTTACTTACTTTCAATTTTTTTTATCTATCCAAACAAATTTCTTTTTTTTCTGAATAGGAGAAATAATCTTGGTGCAAGAGGAGCAAAAGATATTGGAATGAGCTTAGAAAAGTGCCAAAATATCAGTTCTTTGAGTCTCAATCTGAGGTAATTTCTTTAAATACTTATTAAATAGATGATTAAATCAGTAAGTATAAAAAAACTAAAAATAATAAGCTTAAGATTAAATATTTATTTCTTAATCAATAAAAAATCAAAGAATGTATCTTTATTTCCTTATTTCTTTACTTAACTTAAAATATTCTTTTCTATCGTTTCTTATTTTCAAAGTCAATTTGTTATTTTATGAGTAGTTGCAATAATCTTGGTGCAGGTGGAGCAAAAAATATTGCAATGAGCTTAGAAATGTGCTCAAATATAAATTCTTTGAATCTCAATCTAAGGTAATTTCTTTAAGTATTGATTTTATTAAACAAACGATTAATTAAATGCAAAAAAACTAAAGAAACTAAATAAGTAAGGCTTTAGACCAAATATTTATTTATTAATCAAATAATAATACTCATATTTATAAATTGATTTCTTTTTTTCTTCCTTTCAATTTTCTTATCTCTTGTTTTTTATTGTACAACTAATTAAAACAATTTGTTATTTTCTGAGTAGTGGCAATAAACTTAATGCAGTAGGAGTAAAAAATATTGGAATAAGCTTAGAAAAGTGCTAAAACATCACTACTTTGAATCTCGATATTGGGTAATTTGTTAAATACTCATTTTATTCAGCATTGATTAATTAAGTATATAAAAAAAGGAAAAAAGTAAATAAATAAGAAAAACTGCATTAGATTAAATATTTATTATTAATAAGATATTCAATCAATTTATATATTTATTTATTTATTAATTTGAATCATTTAGTCTATTATTTCTTATTTTGAAAACAAATTTGATATTTTCTGAATAGTTTCAATAATATTGGTGTAGAAGGAGCAAAAAATATTGCAATGAGCTTAGGAAAGTGTAAAAATATCAGTTCTTTGAATCTAGATCTTAGGTAATTTTGTTAAATAAATAAATAAAAAACAAGGAATTAAAGGAAATAAATAATTAAGTAAGGAATTAAAAGTTGGTTTAAATTAAATTTTTATTTATTAAATCGGATAATCAATCAGTTTATATATTTATTTACCAATGTCCTTATTTCTTACTTACACTTTCTTTATCTATCAATTCTTATTTTCAAAATAAATTTGTTAATTTCTGAGTAGTTTCAGTCATCTTGGTGCAGAAGGAGCAAAAAATATTGGAATGATCTTAGAAAAGTGTAAAAATATTTGTTTGTTTAATCTCGATCTTTCGTAATTTGGTTAAAAATTTTATTAAACAAATGATTAATTAAGTAACAAAGAACTAAAGTAGGTAAATATGTAAGTAAGTTAAAGCTGCTTGAGATTAAATATTTATTTATTTATCAAACAATCAGTTTATCAATTTATATATTTATTTGCTTTTTTCTTTATTTACTATTTTCTTTTTTTTTATCCGTTGTTTCTTATTTTCAAATAAAATTAAAATAAATTTGATATTTTCTGAGTAGATACACTAAACTCGGTGTAGATGGAGCAAGAAATATTGGAATGAGCTTAGAATAGTGCAAATATATCTGTTGTTTGGATCTCAATCTTATGTAATTATTTAATTAGTTTTTTGCAAATGATTAAATAGGAATAGAAAACTTAAATAAGTAAGTAACTAAAAGCTACTTAAATATTTACTTATTAATCAAATAATCAATCAATTTTTATAGTTATTTACTTCATTCTTTTTTTCTTTCTTTATTTCTTACTTTTTAATTTATTATTTTCTGAGTAGTAAAAATAATCTAGGAGATGAAGGAGCATAAAATAATGAGCTTAGGAAAGTGCCAAAGCATCAATTCTTTTATTCTCAAACTCTAGTAATTTGTTTAAATACTGATTAAATTAGATTTTAAGCAATATTGACAAAATAAAGAATGAAAGAAAATAAAAAGTTTTACAAAAAATAAAATATTTATTTATTAATCAAACAAAAAATAAATAAATAAATAAATTAAAAATATTTTATGTTTTTTCTAATTTTTAAAAGTTAGAATAATTTAACATTTATTAAAGAAAAAGAATCAAGATATAAATTTTTAAAAGCAAAAAGATTAGTTGTTTTTAAATTTAAATTTAATTACAATTGAAATGGTACTTGATCGCATTAAGAAAATAAAAATATTTTTAGAATCTAACAGCCTAATTGTTAAGCTAAGTAAGAATCAATAAATGATAGTACCTAAAAATTTATTTTATGTTTCTGTATTTAACAAGATTTCAATTTTTTATTCGTTTGCTTAATATTTATTAACTAAAATTAGATTTGTATGAAATCCCTAATAAATTAAGTATTTTTAACAAAAAAATTAAAATTTATACCTATATTATTAAATTTACCTGTTAATTTTCTTCACAAAGCTAATAAGGTCATTATTTCTAATAAATATCAAAGTGCTGTTCATGAAAAATAAAAAATAGAAAAATATTTTGGTTCAATAAACATTTGACTCAAATTTTATTTAAAAAAACACTGAGCAGTGATCCTAAACGATACTTATCGATAATTGCAAAGAATATCAATAAAAATTTACCGATTATCGATTATCATTTAAAAAATTTTTTTGAAAATTTCGATAATGATAATCATATTGCTAAAAAAATATATCAAATCGTATCATATCTATCATATGTTAAGAAAAGATATCAAAAAATATCAATAAAAAAATTGATAAAATATCTAAAAATAAATAAAATATAGAAAGAAAAAAAAATTGATAATTTTTGAAAATATTCATAAAATCAATGAAAATAAAAAAATTGAAATATCAAAAAATCCATAAATTACTTACTTACTGATATTTTTAATTTATGACATAAATATTTTTTTTATTTCAAAGTTTTTTGTTAACTAAATAATAATAAAAAAATATTTTATACATTAATTACAAAAAAATTAATTATTTTATTTCTATATTTAAATACGGTTCAATTAATTTAAAATATAAACTAATATGGCATAATTCTTTGATTTCAGCTGAATAAAATCATATTCTTAATTATTTTGAGAGTGCATTCTAAACCTAACATGATAATCCAAACATAATATGAAAAATATTTGCTTTTCTGTTTGGAATGATATTTTTTTGAGTATGTTTAATTGATTAAAAATGATTAAATTTATATTTTGAGAGAATTTTTATTAAAATAAATAATATTTTGCAATTAATATATAATTTAATCCACTCCAAATATTTTGATGTTTATAAATCTTCAATATTTTTTTATTTATTCAATTTTCTATGACGATTGTTAAAAACTGAACGACATTTAAATTTAAAAAATATTATTAGCTTTTTTATATCTACTTTTTAAACAGAATGTACATTGAAGAGTATGTCGTTTTCTAGAAAATCTTTATCAATTGTCAAGCAGCTAGAGTATTTATTATTTTTTTAATATTCAAAAGCTAAACCTAATTTTTATATTTTTAATTAAGAAAAAAGCTAATAGATAAATAATATGGGCAATCTAATATCAAAGAAAGAGGACACACTCACTTATGGTCGATTAAATAACATAGTTAGAGGAAAATATAATAATATAATTTAAGATTTTCTCAAAAAAAATAAATATGAACAGCAATAGGTTTTAGGGAAAGGAACTTCCTCTATTGTAGTTAAGGCATTTTCAGAAAAATCAAAGTGCCTAGTATCAATTAAAGTTTTTTGCAAAAGTAAGGTACAAAGCTAGATTGATTTACAATAATTTGAGAAAGAAATGAAGATCCTCTAAAAGCTTAAGAATAAGAGATATGTTTTGCAAATCATTGAAAAAATATAAGATGATAAACTTGGTTGGATTAATTGCAATAGTTAGCGAACTTTGTGATTGTAATTTAGATTATCAAAATAATTAAAATTTACATCAATTATCATAGGTAATCTAACAACAATATTTGACTTAAACTAATTTGATTTTGAATAAGTCTTGTCTATGACATACTAATTGTTGAAGGGCTTGCTTATCCTATAAGAAAATGGTATCATTCAATGCAATATCAAGCCGAAAAGATTTTATTCAGCAAATAAAGAAATCAGTTCTTGATTGGTATTAAATTGATTATATTGCACTAAAATTTAGAAATACTTAACTTATAAAAAAGCTGATTATGGATTATCTAATATCCTTAGCCAAAATCTCTGCTCTAAGCTTTAAATTAATTTAATATCAATGAGAATTCTCTTAAGAAACTCAGAATAAAAAAATAAATAAGAAAAATTTGCATCAATAATATTGATGAAATAGCCAAAGCAATAGATTATGACATAGTAAAAATAAAAGGGTAAAATTTAATTAACAAACAAAGAAATTCACATTAAATTTATCATAAAAATAATTCATTTAAAATTTATTTTAAAAAAACAAATAAAAAAAGATTAATTATCAAATCTGATAAAATAAAAAAAATAAAAAATTTATGGAATTATTTTTAAATATTTCATTTGTTATTTGCTGATAAAAAAATTGAAGTTAGATTTTTATTAATTTATTAAATTTTTTCTTACTTTCTATTCTCTTATATATATTGTTTCTTATTTTCAAAAGAAATTAAAACTAATTTTTTATTTCTGAACAGGATTAAAAATATGCTTGGTCCAGAAGGAGTAAAAAGTATTGCAAGGAGATTAGAAAAATGCTAAAATATCAGTTCTTTGAATCTCAATCTTTTGTAATATTATTAAATTCTCATTTTGCTAGGTTTTGAAGCAAATAATTAATTAAGTACAAAACAAGCAACAAAAATAAATAAGTAAATAAATCAGTAAAAGCTGATTAAGATTAATTATAAAAAATATTTATTTAATTATTTACTTATTTCTACCTTTAAATTTTCTTATCTATCACTTCTTTATTTAAAATGATATTAATAAAAAAAATTGTTTCTTTTTGAGTAGTAAGAAGTTACTTGGTGCAGAAGGAGTAAAAATTATAGGAATGAGCATAGAAAAGTGTCAAAATATCACTTCTTTGAATCTTTTGATATTGGGTAATTTTGTTAAATTCTGATTTAAATAGGTTTTTAAGCAAACAATTAATTAAGTTCAAAAGAATAAAAGAAAAAAGTAACTGATGAGTTTATGAAAAGCTTTGACATTTGGAAAAAAATTTATGGCCAAATCATCAAAAAATTATTTTTACATTTTCTATTTCTATGATATTTAAATTTAGATAAAAAAAGTTTTCTTCAATGAATTTCTCAAAACCGTCTTCAGCAAATTTTTTTTTGACATTTTGATGCTGAGATGAGAGAATCATCATCGCTGTTTATAAAATAATCAGTGAAAATAGATTTATTTACTTATTTTTTACTTTCGTTTTTTATTTCTTTTGTTTTTTATTTTTAAAAAAAAAATAATTATTTAAATTTTAATCTCTAGTAATTTGGTTAATGTTATTTCCAAAGTAAATTAAAATAAATTTTGTATTATCTAAATAGTAAAAATGAACTTGATGACGAGGCAGCAATATATATTGGTATGAGCTTATAGAAATGCCAAAATATTAGCACTTTGATTCTAGATCTAGGGTAAATTACTTCATTAGCCTTTTACTTAAAAAATGAAATAATTGTTTAATTCAAGAATTAAAAACAAAAATTATTTTATTAAATATTTATCCAATAATCCAATAATCAATGAATTATTAAAGTCAGTTATTTCTTTATTTCTTACTTTTAATTTTCATATCTTCATTTCTTGTTTTACAAAATAAATTAAAACAAATTTGAGCAGTTTCAATTTCATCAGTACAGAAGGAGCAAAAAATATTGGAATGAGCTTAGAAAAGTGCCACAATCTCAAATCTTTGGATCTCAGTCTTCGGTAATTTTATTAAATACATTTCTAACTTTTAATTTTCTTATCTATTTCTTCTTATTTTTCAAAAAAATTTGTTATTTTCTGAGTAGTGAAAATTGTATTGGAGCAGAAGGAGCAAAATATATTGCAATGAGCTTAGAAAAGTGCTAAAATATCACTTCTTTGAATCTCAATCTTAAGTTATTTTATTAAAGAAATGATTAATTAAGTAGAAAAGAACTAAAGAAAGTAAATAAGTAATTTAGATTAAATATTTATTTCTTGAGCAAAAAAACAACAAAAATACTTATCTTGCTATGTCTTTATTTCTTAATTTTAATTATTTTATCTATCGTTATTTATTTTTTTAAAACATTTACATAAACTTATTATTTTCTGAGTAGGTTCATTAATTTGGATACAAAAGGAGCAAATATTATAGGAATGAGTTTAGAAAAGTGACAAAATATCAGTTCTTTAAGTCTCCATCTTGGGTATTTTTGTTAAATATTAATTTAATTTGCTTTTGAAAGCATTATTCGGTAAGTACAAAACAAAAAATGAAACAAAGAAAGAAAGTAAATAAATGCTACTTGAGATTAAATTATATATTTATTTCTTATTCATTGTTTATTATTTTCAAAATAAATTTGTTATTTTAGTTGGAATTATATTGGTGTTGAAGGAGCAAAAAATATTGGAATGAACTTAGAAAAGTGCCAAAATATCACTTCTTTGAATATCGATCTTAGGTAATTTTGTTCAATATTCATTTAATTATGTTTTTAAGTAGATAAAATTTAGGAATAAAATGATTAAAAAAGCAAATAACTTAGTAAGTAATTAAGTAAAAAAAACTTGCTTAATTAAGATGGAATATTTATTAATTAATCAAATTATAAATCAATAATAATATTTTTCTTTACTTTTATCTTTATTTCTTACCTTCAATTTTCTTTTCTAACTATTTAAACATTTAAATTTTAATATCCTTATGTATTAAAAAAGAAAGATTAACAAAATTAGAACTCAAATAATGGGGGAAGGTCATTATTCGACTTTCTGGTAGGAGATATTTTTTGAGTTTTCATTTGGAAATTTCACTACTGGATTTGCTCATTAATTTTATATTTCAGCCACCCCACTTCACAAAAAAAGTTTTATTTACAATTAAAAAAATTAATTATTAATTTTTATAATTAACATAAATTAGATTATAAATTAAACATATGTTTTTAAAATTAAGTATCATTTACATTTTATAATATCTAATAAAAAATGGTGTGCCAACTACCATATTTTTGAATTCACCCTATATATTTCTGAATAGAACAAGGAAAATTGAGTGAGTGAATTAGTGTGAAAAAATGCTGCTAAAAGCTAAAAGGGTACTCCAAAATGCTCTTTATTCTGATGAAAGCTATAATAAATAGTTAATCTTTTTAAAAATTTGTCCAGATAATCAAGATATTTAGTAAAAATCTAGTAATAAAAAGCATTAATTTCATACCAAACAAAGTATTTTACTTTTTTAAGCTATTTCTTATTATTTCATTCATCCACATACTCAATATACTACCGTAGCCCTATTAATTATTAATTATTTCGATCGTACCATCTAAAGCTGACATACTCCTTTCTAAAATCCAAACATATATATATGAAAAACAATTGGTTTTATGCTAGGAATAATATTTACTTTAGTAGAAACATTTATTATGTTTGAATTATTAAAAATTATTTAATTTAATAATTTGAGAGAATTTTTGTTAAAATAAATAAGTTTTTAGCAATTAATGTATCATTTAATCTACTTCAAATATGTAAAATTACTTTTATCTTTAAAGATCTTCAATATTTCTGTAGATATTCACTTTTACCATCAAAATGATTATTATAACAAATTATACTCTCAGTAGCATTTAAATTAAAGAATATTAAAAGGTTAGAATATTTATTATGGATTTTAATATTTAAAAATTAAACCTAATTTATATATATTTTTTAATGAAGAAAAAAGTTAATAATTTTGAGATAAAATAGATAAATAATATGGATAATCTTATATCAAAGAAAGGGGACACGCTTATGACCGATTAAATAATATAGTTAGAGGAAAATATAATTTAACATTTCCTCAACAAAAATAAATATGAATATCAATAGGTTATAGGAAAAAGTAATTACGCTATGGTAGTAAAGGCATTTTCATAAAAATCATAGCGCATAGTAGCAATTAAAGTTCTTTAGAAGATTAGCAGACAAAACAAGATAGATTTACAATAATTTGAGAAAGAAATTAAGATTCTCTAAAATCTTAACAATGAGAGATACATTTTGTAAATAGTTGAAAAGATTTAGGATGATTAACTAGGATTAATTGCCATAGTTACTGAACTTTGCGATTGTAAATTAGATTTTCAAAATAATTTTCATTTACATAGATTATCATAGGTAATCTAGAGACAATATTTGACTTAAATTAGATTGGTTATGAATAAGTCTTGGCTATGACATACCAGTTGTTGAGGGGTTTGCTTTTCCTTGAAGAAAATAGTATTATAAATGAATTTTTTTCTTTTTTTATTTACTTTATTCTTTATTTTTTACTTTCAATTTTCTTACTTATCATTGTTATATTTAAACAAATGAAAATAAAATTGTTATTTTCTGAGTAGTGGCAATTGTCTTGGAGCAGCAGGTGCAAAAAATATTGGAATGAGCTTAGAAAAGTGCCAAAATATCAGTTCTTTGTCTCTATCTCTTTAGTAATTTTGTTCTATTTTGATTTAATTAGGTTTTTGAGCAAATAATTAATTAATTCAGTACAAAACAATAAAAGAAAGTAAATAATAAAGCAACAAGTAAAAGCTGATTAAGATTAAATACTTATTTATCAATCAATCAATATATTTTCTTTTGTTCTAACTTTCAATTTTCTTATATATTATTTTCAAAATATAATTTTTATCTTCTGAGTAGTGGAAATAAACTTGGAAAAGAAGGAGTTAAAAATATTAGGATGAGCTTAGAAAAGTGCCAAAATATCAATTCTTTGAATCTCGATCTCAGGTAATTTTTTTAAGCACTAATTTAACAAGATTTTTAAGAAAATGATTAATTAATTAACCAAATAAGTAGATAAGTAAGTAGGTAGATAATTTTGATTAAATATTAATTTCAAATCAGTCAATTTTTAGATTTATTTACTTATTTCTTTATTTCTTATTTTCAATTTTCTTATCTATCAAATTTTATTTTTCAAAATAAATTAAAAAATTTGTTATTTTCTGAGTAGTAGTAATGATCTTGGTGCAGAAGAAACCAAAAATATTGGAATGAGCTTAGAAAAATGTCAAAATATCACTTCTTTGAATCTCAATCTTGGGTAATTTTTTTTAATTTTTATTTAACTAGAATATTAAGCAAATGATAAATATAATTAAGTGAATAAGTAGCAGTATTTGATTAGATATTTATTTATCAAATAATCAATCAGTTTTTATTTATCTACTTTTTCCTTTAGTTCTTCATAATAAATTTTTTGTCTATCGCTTCTTATATTCAAAATAAATTTGTTATTTTCTGAGTAGGGACAATAATCTTGGAGTAGAAGGAGCAAAAAATATTGGAATGAGCTTAGAAAAATGCCAAAATATCACTTCTTTGGCTCTCGAACTCTAGTAACTTTGTTAAATACTTATTTAATTTGGATTATAAGCTAATGATTAATTTTGCACAAAAAAAAGAAAGAAAATTAGTAAAGATTACTTTTGATAAAATTTATTTTTAATCAAATATTTTTATTTATTTACTTTTTTAATTTTCTTTTCTTATCTAGATCTTTTTAATTTTAATTTTAATATTTTCTGAGTAGTTAGAGTAATACATGCATGCATACATGCAATCGTGCATATAAATGGGCTCAGAAATACATATTAAATTAATTAATATATTTATTTATATTTATATAGTTAGAGTAATATTGGTGCAAGAGGTGTATAAAATATTGGAATAAGCTTAGAAAAATGCCAAAATATCAGTTCTTTGAGTCTTTATCTGAGGTAATTTTGTTAAAATCTGATTTCATTAAGTTTTATGCAAATAATTAATGAAGAATTCTAGAATGATAGAAAATTTGCTTTACCTATTTATTTAGCTTCCTACCTTCAATTTTGTTATCTATCTTCTTTAAATTAAAAAAAATTTGTTATTTTCTAACTAGTTCAAATAATCTTCGTACAAAAGGGGCAACAAATATTGGAATGAGCTTAGAAAAGTGCCAAAATATCAGGTCTCTCATTCTTGATATAAGGTAGCTTTCATAAATACTGATTTATTTAGATATTTAGCAAATTAATAATTAAGAACTAAAGAATGAAAGAAAAAAAGTAAACAAATAAGTAAAAAAGTAAAATAGTTTTATTTTTTTACTTATTTCATTATTTCGTACTTTCAATTCTTTCTATTGTCTCTAAACTTAAAAAAATTAAAAAAAATTTGTTATTTTCTGAGTAGTTCAAATAGCATTAGAGCAGAAGGAGCAAAATATATTTTAGTGAGCTTAGAAAAGTGCCAAAATATCAATTATTTCAGTTTCTAATTTTAGTAATTACATTAAATATTTTTAAACAAATGATTGGCAATGAATCAATAAATTAATTATATTTTTTTATCCAATATTTGATTTTTTTTAATTTTTTAAAAGTGAAAATGATATTAGTGAAATAAAAGAATAAAAATTTAGATAAAAAGTTTTAAAAACAAAAAGATTAGTTAAATTAAAATTATGAAATGATACTCATTGATGATTTTATAATTGACTAAAAGAATATAAATATTTTAATAATCTTAAAAATTATTTACTTTTTGAATATTTGTATTTTAAAAAATAAAATTAATTTATTTTTTGTTTAACTTTTTATAGAGTTTAATATTGAAATTATTATTTTTTATTTTTTTATTAGTATTGCATAATTATGTCCAATACGTGGACAAAGTCTTATCCAGAACAGGATAATTAAAAATGAATTGACATTAATATCCATCGAAGACAAAAAGTTGTCTTGAATATGGGTAAATTTTTATCCATTCTGAATAATTAATTTTTCTGAGTATCTTAAAATTAAGTTTATTAAGAATCATCTTATTTTATTAGAATTTAATAATCATTATTAAAAACTAAATCAAATTCTCTTTATTTATTTAATTTTTACTTGTAATATAAATAGCTATTCTCTTAATATTTTTTTTATTTTGAGTATTTTAAATTGGATTTTAGTAAGTTCTCTGAAATTTTACAAATTAAAATAAAAATAATAAATATAAATCAGGAGGGTCTTAATTTTTAATTATTTCACTACTTTGAAAGTAAAATTTTAATTAATTAATAAATATTGAATTTTAGATAAAAATAATGATAAATTTACATCCGCCTTCATGAATAAGGGTCTTTAAATTAATATAATTTAATATATGAATATAAAATTAATAAAAATTAAAATAAGATTTTAAAAACAAAAATTAAATATGAATACAAAATATTTTAGAGATTATTTGCTTTTTAAATAATTCATAAGTTTTTACAATTTTTCAAAAAATAAATCTGAAGAAATCAAAATAAAACGTAGAAATGAATTATTAGATTATTTAAAAAGCAGCAATGTATGTATTTTCATTTAAAAGATGTAATTATTTCAGCATTAGTATGATAATTTAACTAGTCTTTTTATTTTTGAAAGCTTTAATCTCAATCTTTTTGCTCCTTTTTGACTAATATCATTTTAACTTTTAAAAAATATTAAAAAAAGTAAAATGTGAATTGAATTTGAAAAAAAAAAATTAAAAAATGAGACAAATGATATGTAAACAAATTATCAATTTAAAAGTTAAAATCTATTTAAAACTCAAAATTTTTACTTAATATAAAGAATCAAAGTTTAGAGATTAAAATATCTTGCTAACTGAGATCCTAATCCTTATGCTCCTATTTCCCCTATCATATTTAACCTTTGAAAAAATTATTAAAAATATTAAAAGATTGAGCAAAGATATATCTAAAGAATATGTAAAAAAAATTAAAATCTAATAAATGAAAATCAAAAAGCTAATATTAAGTAAACCCAAATCAATCAATCAATAACTCACTCACAAATTAAAGATTTAATTTATTCAAAAATGCATAAATAATGTTAAAATATTATTTTTACTGTAGTTAAAGAGTCAAAGTCGAGAGTTTAGAACATTTTGCTAAATCAGCTCCTAATCCCTAAGCCCCCATTTCACAAATATTATTTTGGCTTTAAAAAAAATTATAATTTTTGAAAAAAAGAATATTTAAAGAATGATAAAATATGAATTTAATTTTAAAAAAAAATAATAAATATTAAAGAGATTGATATTCAGTTAATCTTATTAAATACAAAATTAATATTGACACACTACTATTACCATAGTATTAGAGTTAAAGTTTAGAGATTACAGCAATTTGATATACCTGATCCTAGTCCTTATACCCCTATTTTACCTAAATTATTTTCTCTTTAAAAAAATTAAAAATAAATCTTGAATTAGGAAATATTAAAAGAGTGACAAAGCAATTAAAATTGAATTAAATTATCAACATGTAAAGAAAATTATGTTAAATAAACCCAAATTAGTCAGTTATTCATAAATTTAATTAAGTCTGTGTTTATTCTAAAATATATTGAAAGATTATATTTACCTTAGGTCAAGAGTTAAATTTTGGAGATTCAAACACTTTCCTAATTCAGATGCTAATCCTGAAGTACCCATTTCACCGATATTATTCTCGCTTTTAAAATATTGTAAAAATAAATATTAAATAAAGAATCATTTTCAAAATGAGTAAAAAATAAAAATGTGAAACAAATTTGAAAAGAAAAAGGAAGAATTAATGAGCTAAATAAATATCAAGTAAACTCAAAAACATATTGAAGCTCTTATTCAAAAGTTAATGATATATTGAAACACTACTATTACTTAAGATAAAGAGCCAAGGTTTAGAGATTAATACATTTTGCTAAGCCATTTCCTATTCTTTAGGCACTAATTTCATCAAAATTATTGTTTCTTTTAAAAAATAATGAAAATAAAATAAGTATTGATAAATGATATTTGAAGAAAAATAAAGAAATAAATGAGTGAATATTATATAATTATTAATCAATCACTCTAAATAGAGTCTTCATTAATTCAAAAATGAATAATTAATTTTAAAACATTATTTTTACGAAAAGATTAGAGTCAAAGTTTAGAGATTAAAGCATTTTGCTAAGTCTTATCCTAATCCCTATGCACCCATTTGGCCTATATTATTTACCCTTTTCAAAAATAAAAATATAAATAATGAATGAAAAAAAGTGTAAATGTGGATTAAATTTTAAATCAAAAAACAAAAATTAATTGATCAACAATTTTCAGAAACCAAAATTAATGGATGATAAATTAATGGATTTAAACAATATTTTTACAGGAAGTTGAGAGTCAAAGTTTAGAGATTCTAGCACTTTGCTAAGCCTGATCCTAATCCTAATACCCCCATTTCGCCAATACTATTCTAGCTTTTAATGTATTAAAAAAATAAATATTGAATAATTAAATTTTTAAAATAAAAAAGATTTAAGTATAAAAAAAGCGAAAATTAATAAGAATACAATCAACCCCTCTAAATAATTTCTTTATAAATTCAAAATATTTTATTTAAGTTTGTTTTGAAAGACTATTTTTACCTTAAGTAAAGAGCCAAAGTTTAGATATTTGAGCATTAAGCTAATGCAGTTCCTAATTCTTATGCTCCTGTCTCACCTAAATTATTCCCACTTTTAAAAATTAAAAAAATATTTTAATATTAAATAATTTATTAGATTGAGTAAAGGATTAACATATGAGTTTAATTTCAAACAAAAATCAAAATTAATTAATTTTTTATTAACTAAACCTAAATTAATCAATTGCTTATTATAATAGCCTTTATTAGCTCAAAAATTCATAATTAATATTGAAAGACTAATATTACTGTAAGTAAAGAGTCAAATTTTAGAGATTCGAGCATTTTGATAAGCCAGATGCTAATCCTTAGATGCCTATTTGACCAATATTATTGTTGCTTTTAAAAATAGGAAAAATAATAATAGAATAAAGAAATATTTAGAGAATGAAGAAAAGATTAAATGTGAATTAAAAACCAAATATCTTATAAAAATTAAAGAGCAAGATATCATGCAAATACATGAGTCAGTAACTCGTAATAAATATAAAATGTTAAATCTCTATTTTTACATGAGATTAAGAGTCAAAGTTTAGAGATTAGAGCATTTTGCTAAACCAGATCCTAATCCTTATGCCCCCTTCTCTCTAATAATATTGCAGCTTATTTAAAAAAATTAATTTTATTATAAAACATATAAAGAAAGGAAAAAAGATAAAAGTATGGATGTAATAAAAAAAACTAAAAATAAATTAGTGAGTCAGATAAACCTAAATTTATCAATCCCTCATTAGTCAAATTTATTTATTCAATTTGAATAATTAAAATTTAAAAGCTGTTTTTACTATAGGTCAATATTCAAATCTTAGAGATTAGAACATTTTGCTAATTCAGACCCTAATGCTTATGCCTCGGTTTCACCAATAACACGGAAAAAGCTTTTAAAAAGTAATATTAATAAATATCAAAGAAAAAACAGTGGGAAAAAATCAAATTTATGAAGTAAATCAACCAGTTATCCATAAATTTAAGTTTTCATTTTTTCAAAAACTCATAATTAATATTAAAAATATTAGTTCTACTTTTCTATAGCTAAAATTTAGTATTTAGAGCATCCTTTTAACTCATATTCTAATCTTTTTAAGAGATTGTTATCAAAATCATATTATCTTTTAAATAATAAAATTTGCATGAATAAAGAAATATTTTAAGAATGAAAAAAGATAAAAATATGAATTAAAACTGAAAACAAAAGATAAAAATAATGAGCCTCCTATCTATTAAACCTAAAATAGATCATTTATTAATCTTTATTTATTTAAAAATGAATAATTAATTTTGACATTTTAGGTACTATGATATATATCACCGCAAAGATTCAATCAAGATTTACCTATTATTTTTAAAATAAGTTTATAAATTTACCTCATAGTAATATAAAGATTGTTGTATGAAACTAAATCTGTGCTTATTAGCTTTTGATTGAAAAATATTTTAATTTTTTTTTTTTCAAGTCTTAAAAATTAAATAAAGTACATTTGCAAAATCTCTAAAATATTTTATATTCTACATTTACTTATTTTTTAAAATTTATTTAATAATCAAGTTAAATTGAATATTAATTCATATATATATTGAATTA
>JH720295.1:632900-652205 GCA_000231825.2 Tetrahymena elliotti 4EA
TATTTATATTAAAAAATAGATTGATTTTTGATAATTTATCTATATATATACTTATATATATATATATAATATTTATAGATTTTGAAAAGTAAAGCAAATATCTATTTATTTTCTTTAAATATTAATTTGTTTGGATTAAAAATGTTCAAAAATATAAATGAATTTGAAGACTTTTGTTTTAAATATTTTAAATCTTACATCAAAAATATCTTTTTTTAATTCTGAAATGTAAAATTGCTATCAAAGTATTAAACAAAAAATAATTTTAAATATTTAGAAAAATTAAAAAATTTAAATTGATTTTCTTTTTTTAAAATGTTTCTCCTTAAATCAAATATGAATCATATTTTTTCTATTCATTATTTAATTTGAATATTAAAATAGAAAAACTGGGATATTGTTTAATATATTATT
Organism: Tetrahymena elliotti 4EA; assembly: GCA_000231825.2. NCBI lineage: Eukaryota > Ciliophora > Oligohymenophorea > Hymenostomatida > Tetrahymenidae > Tetrahymena > Tetrahymena elliotti. The sequence continues at coordinate 633,315 of JH720295.1, forward strand.
TTGATTATACTTATATCAAAAAGAATTGTTATAAACTCTACTTACGAATTATGACAAGAATGATTTATTGATATCCTTTTTTCTATATAAATTATCAAGATAAATTCTTATTTCGATATGCTTTTTGAACGATTAAAAAGTTCTATCTAAACATATTTCTTTTCATTATTAATTAATTAATTAATAAAAAACAAATAAAAATTGCGATAAAAGAAAAGTAAAATAACAAAACATAAAATAATGGATAATACTGAAGTGAGAGCTTAAGGATCTAAGAATTTGTGCAGCAAATGTGATAGATGCATGTAAAGAATTTTAGATAAAGTAAAGAGATTTGGCTTTGAAACCTAATACCAAGCTCTATTAAACTTAGGATATTAAGATGAAAGATTGATCTTTAGAGCTCTCAAAAGAAATAAAGGAGATGTTACTTTGGCTGAAGAATTCATCAATACCAGCCCTCCTAAAAAAGAAAGACATCAAAGAAAAGGATCTCAAGAGAGATAAAAATTTGATAAAGAAGAAAAGAGAAAATTCAGAAAAGAGAGAAGTCCATCAAAAAGAAAAGATAAACTTGAAAAGATGGAATAAGAAATGCCTGATTTCGAACAACTTAATGAATAGCTTTGCAAATTAGGTTTTGATGATGCTAAAGAAAACTTCAAAGCACTCAAAAAGAATGAGAGAGATCCTCAAAAAGCTGCTGATCATTTGAAACTCAAGTAATCTCTCAAGGACATCTAACTCTGCTAATCCTTTTCAAAAGGTCAGTTAGACAAAATTTTCGTTGATTGCAACAATTGCTTCTTTATTGAAAGAAATTTCATCAAGCTATCAGTCAAGGGTGAATACAAGCAAGTTGAATAGAAAATAGCAAAAATCATGAAGTTGTTCTAAACTAGCTATGAAAGCAAAATAGAAATTGTGCTCGTTTTTGATAACTCTTCTATGATGAAAGACGAAGCTCTTATCTAGCAATTCTCTGACAATTACTTCAAGCTTTTTAACTCTAAGCCTCAATTTAAGAACGCTGACGATGCTCTTGTTCATTTGGCTTCTCTTGAAAGTACTGAAGCATAATCAAGAATCATGTTCGTCACTAGCGACTAGATGCTTCAAGCTCGTTTGATGGAGAAGAATGTTTAGAACATCATGTCTTCAAAGAGGTTCTTTAGCTTCATCAGAGACAATTTCATCGGCAGCAATGCTTATTAAGCTGTCGTTGATTAATGATTTGATTAACAAGTCTTTACTTACTCATTTACTTGTTAATTACGAAGATGCATTTCCTCAGCAATTTAATATTGAAAGTTTCAATAAGGCTGAAGGCAATTATAAAAATCAAAAACTAAATAAATGAGTATAATCTTAAGGGTGGGTGGTTGGCATTCAATTTACTTTATAAAAGTGAATTAATTTATAGATGAAAAGCAGGTTTAAACTATCTAAAACCATGCTTATCATCTATTTATATATCATATAAAAATAATATAATTATCATATATATATAGAAATAATTAGTCTTCAAAAATTTATATTCGTATCACACAAAACATGAATTTAATTTTGAATGAACTTTTACAAATATTTCAATCATTTTTTCTTTGCTGCTTTATCAAATAGAAATTTATTATAGAAGAAATCAATTACCGTAAGGACTCGTAAAGGTTTGTTTTGCTAATAGTAAGACCACCTTATTTTTTGAAAATATAAATTTTAATGCTTATTTTTTTAGATTTGATGGTATTTAATGAAAAATAAAAGAAACAAGGTAAATATGTATAAATAAAGCATGAAAAAGACTAATATTTGAATTATTTGTATGAAAATTTATTATCAATATCTCATTTCATAAAAAACTAAATGTTTGAGGAGTTTGTAAATACAATTAGTAACATGCTCTCCAATAGCATCACTGACAACTAAATTGTTTAAATAATTCAATCTGCTTATTTCTTTAATTAATTATGAGTAGAATTCTTCTTCAGCATCATAATACTATAGAGATAGTTTTAATGATTTGAGCTGAGAGCACTATCCTATATATTTAGCTATTTATAGTAAAAACTTTTCTTTGTAATTTCCTTCATCATCACTAATATCCAAAGTAAAATGATCAATATTCAATTTGGGGAGAAATTCAAATTATCCTGTAAAAGTTTTTGTATACAATTTGTTATTAGAAACTTCAAGCACCAATCTTTTGAGATTTTTAAAGTTTTTTAATTCATCATTGATTTTTTAAAATTAACCATTTATTTTGATTGTATTTAAATACAATTCTAAATTAGTTAATTAACTTTGTTATTTCAATAAATTAGCTATTTAATCGCCACTTATTTTGATTTGATTTAGATTAACTGCAAGGGATTCTAACTCCTTTAAATTTTCTATTGATTTAAGCACTTTATTGAATTGATCCTGCTTTATTTCACTTAAGCTGTCCAAATTTATAGAGAATTTCTTCAAGTTTGTTTTACTGTTTATCATTTTACTAAGATCCTAAAATAAAATCTTTTGAAACCCAGAGTATCCTGAAAATGACAAGCTTAGATCTTCTATATGTCTGTTTTAACCAATAGCTTGAAAAAGCTCTTAAACATCTTTTAAAACTAAAGAACAATTGTGTTCCTCAAACTTTATTAATAAAGTCTTTAAGTTATTAGCTTATTCAATATACTCAGCAAAATCATTTATTTCTACTATTGCATTAGTCACTTCATTAAAGCCAAGGCTTAGATATTATAGATTTGGAAGACTCTTTAAAGACTTGCTGAGATTTTTAAAGTGATTTGTAGATTCTAAACCTGAAATGATCATACTAAATTACTCTAATTTCTTTAAGTTAGCCACATTTTAGCAGAATTTATTGAGTTCAGCTTAAAAATTTTTTTCTTTTGAATAAGTACACTCTAAATCAACATAAAGATTTTTTAAATGAACTTGTCTCTCTAAAAAAGAAAAAAATTGCTTGAACTGTTTTTCATGAGGTTAGTAGCCTTTGATTTATAAATTTTCAAGTAAAGAAACTTTCTCCATTCTATTAAAATAATCATAATCTACTGCTATTTCATTTTCCAAAAATAGTGTAAGAATTTTCAAACTCTTAAAGCTGGCATTAGCTAAAGCTAGTTTTTAATCAATAAACTGCTAAGATTCTTCATCACTATCAAATAATTCTTTAGAATTTTAATAATTCACTAGTAAACTAGAGATCATTTTATCTATGTTTTTTTAATATTACAAACAATATCTGTCTGATAATAATATATTACTCTAAAGATATTTGTGATATTATTTATTAAGTATTTTGATTATTTAATTAATATTCATATCTTTGTTAATATCCCTACTTTTTTTGTAGCAGGAATCAACAAATTAAATTTATTAATTTTATCAATAAATCTTGATTTTCTTGAAAAATCAATGGAAAAGTGTTACTTGATTGTATTTAATCTTTTAAAATCAATTAAATAACTTCATCATCATAAAATTGCATTTTTGGAAGTATTTTATTCATTTATTATTTATTGTTAATTTATTTATTAGGTTTGTAATGAAAAATTTATGATTTGGACAACAAATTAATATTTATTTTCGAAAATTGTTTTAAATTTTGAATATCAAGTTATATAAAAACTCTTTTAAAAATTTATTTTTTATATTTAGATTTTTTAGTTATTAAATTTAGATTTGCCTTGATAAACATTTCATTTTTTTCTATTTTTAAATTAACTTCTAAATAGTGTGTGTGCTAACATTTTAAAAATGATAAAACTAAATGAATTTGAAAACTAAATAGAAATAACTATTTCATTAAAAAGGCTGAAATTGCTTTATTTATTTAGAAATAAAAATTATAATTAAGATTAGATAAAAATTTAATTTAAAAAAATTCAGATAAGTAATATGGGTAATAAAATATCAAAGAAAAATGACATATCTATGGCTAATTAGAAAGCATAGTTTACTGAAATATAAGTTTAAAGTTTCCTCAAGAAAAATAAATACTAAATTGGATATGGAGATATATTAGGAAAAGGGGATTTCTCTATGGTAGTAAAGGTATTTTCACAAAAATCATAGTGTTCTTAAGCTGTTAAAGTTCTTAAGAAGATTCAAGGATAAAGCAAGATTGATTTAAAATAATTTGAGAAAGAATTCAAGATTCTCTAAAAGCTTAAGAACAAGAAATATGTCTTGCAAACTATAGAAAAAATTTAAGATGACTAACTAGGATTAATTGCCATAGTTTCTGAACTTTACGATTATAAAATAGATTATCAAAATAATTATCATAAATTATCATAGGTATTTAAGCACAATATTCTACTTAAACTAACTTGACTATGAATAAGTCTTAGCTATGACATACCAATTGTTGAAGGGTTTGCTTATCCTCTAAGAAAATGGCATCCATCATTAATGGCAATATTAAGCCTGAGAATATTTTATTTAGCAAATAAAAAAATCAGTTCTTGATTGGTAGGTATTAAATTGATTTTATTGTATGAAAATTTTTTATTAATTAATTTATTATAAAAAAAGGTGATTATGGATTATCTATGATCACGACAGATCCTTCTTCTTACAAAAATTTGATGGTAAAATGAATGAATTAGTTGAGTTAATGATTAATTTCTTTTGTAATAATAAATTCTTTTTACAACAATATTTGTTATAAGTCTACATAAGTTATGAACTAGCAAAAACCCTACGCAATTACAGTAATTAAACTAATACAATATAAAGGAAAATAAATTAATAAATAAATTTTAAAGGTTGATGTTTTCTCAATTGGATTAATCTTAATTAAAGCTCTTCTAAAGAGAAGACTTACTTATACGGAATGGAAGGGATTGAAATCTCAAAGTTTATTTGCTGTTATTCCTTCCTTATAAAACTGTGAATAATCTGAATTTGTAAATAAAATAATTTCTAAAATGGTAGAACCTAATAAAGATCTAAGGCTTTAGAGTTTAAATTCATTTGATATCAATGAGAATTCTCTTAAGAAGCTTAGGATTGAAAAAAAACTAAAAAAAGTTAACATAAGTGACCTTGATTAGTTAACATAATATTTTGAAGGAAAAGCTTCAGCAATATATTGTGATATCGTAGAAATAAGTCTTGAGTAAAATTAATTTTTACAGACATTCTTCATTTTTAAAATAAAAATTAATTAATTGCGCTCTGCTTTTTAACTATTTTAAAATAAAATAATAATATTTATACAATTAATTTAAAATATTTCATTTGACATATCATTGGTCATCAATCATTTCAAAAAAATTTTGATGTCTTTTTTTCATTGATTTTTAATTAATATCGTTTATCTATGTTCAAAACAAATTTGTTATTTTCTGAGCAGTAACTAAAATATTGGTGCAGAAGGAGCTAACAATATTGGAATGAGCTTTTAAAAGTGAGGAAATATCACTTCTTAAATTCTCAATCTCAGTTAATTTTGTTAAAAATACTGATTTGATTTGGTTTTTAGGCTAATAATAAATTAAATCCAAAAAAACAAAAAAAAGTAAATAAAATCTGGCTAAGATTAAATATTTATTTATTAATGAAATAATCAATCAAAATATAAATTTGATTTACTTATTTTTTCATTTTTTAATTTCAATTTTTTTCTATTATCAAAAATAATTAAAACAAATTTACTATTTTCTAACTGAATAGAGGAAATAATCTTGGTGCAAGAGAAGCAACAAAAATTGGAACGAGCTTATATTGGTGCCGAAATATGACTTTTTTGAATCTCAATCTTGGTTAACTTTATTAATTCCTTATTTAATTAGATTTTAAGCGCAAATGATTAATTAAGTACAAAATAAAGAATTAAAGAAAGTAAATAAAAAAGTAGCAAATCTAAGCTACTTAAGATAAAATATTTATTAATTAAGCAACCAATAAATAAATACTTTAAAAATATTTCTTGCTTCAATATTTTCCGTTTTTGTAATTTTTTAAAAGAAGGAATGATGTTTATACAAAAGAAGCATATTGATTAAGATCAAAACTTTTAAAAGCAAAAAAAATAGTTATTTTTACAATTTATTAGGTGAAATTAAATCAAAATCAAAATTTTTTGATAATATTATCAATTTTTTTAATTGAATCTTACAGTCTAATTCAAGCTATTAATCAATCTTTGATAATATCTTCAAATTTATTTGTTCTTCTGTAATTTTGTTCATTTAATTAGTTTTTAAAACAAATTAAGAAAGTAAGTCAATATAATGCTTGAAAAAAAATAATATTTTTATTAATCTAACAATCAATAAATCAATTTATTTAGTTATTTCTTTATTTTATACTTTCAATTTTCTTATTTAGCTCTTCATATTTTCAAAAATAATTCAAAAAAATAAACTCTTTTTTGAATAATGGCTATAAACTTGGTTCAATGGAAGCAAAATTTATTGGAAAGACATGAGAAAATTGCCAAAAAATCAGTCCTTTGAGTCTAAATATTGGGTAATTTTATTAAAATTTTCATTAAAAATGAAAATAAATTTGTTATTTACTGAGTAGTGCGAATGATCTTGATGTAGTAGGATTAATAAATATTGGAATGAGCTTATAAAAGTGTCAAAATATCACTTCTTTGAATCTAGATTTAGGGTACTTATTGAATTAATTTTTCAAGTAATTGATGAATTAAGTCAAAAAAATAAAAAGAATCAATCAATATTCGTTTTTTTTTTATTTTCTTATTTAACTCTTCTTATTTTCAAAAAATTAAAAACAAATTTTTATTTAAAAAATAGCTTAACTTTTCTTTGCTAAGAAGGAGCAAAATGTTTAGGAGTAAGCTTAGAATTATGCAAAAATATCCGTTTTTTGAATTTAGATCTTGGGTAATTTTATATTTATTTAGGTCTTTATGTAAAACAATAATTAAGTACAAAAAAAACAAAAGAAAATCAATTCATCAATAAGTAATGAATAAATAAAACATGTTTTTGATTAAATATGAATTTGCTCATCAAATAATTAATCTATTTTTTATTTATTCCTGATTTTTATTATTCTTTTCTATTATTTCTAATTTTCAAAACTAATTTCTTATTTTCTGAGTAGTTGGAATTCGATTGGTGCACAAGGAGCAAAATATATTGGAATAAGCATAGAAAAGTGTAAAAATATCACCTGTTTGATTCTCTTACTCTAATAATTTGGTTAAATACTTATTTTTAAACAAATTACTTAAGAAAAAAACAAATAAAGAAAATAACTAAATAAAAGCTTATTAAGATTTATTTTTATTCATTAATTAATCTAAAAGTCAATGAATATTTTCAGCTATTTCTTATTTTAACTTTCATTTCTTCATATTTTCAAAACAAATTTGCTATTTTCTGAGTAGTTCTAATAATCTTGGCGATGAAGGAGCAAAATATATTGCAATGAGCTTAGAAAAGTGTCTAAATATCAGTTCTTTGAATCTCAATCTTGTTTAACTTTTTTAAATACTAATTTGATTATGATAAGTAAATAAATAAAAGCTGCTTTAGATTAAATAGATTTTTTTATTTCTTACTTTCAATTTTCTAATCTATTACTTCTTATTTTCAAAACAAATTTTTTATTTTCTGAACAGGATGAATAATCAATCTAAGTGCTGAAGGAGCAAAAAGTATTGGAATGAGCTTAGAAAAGTGCCATAATATCTATTCTTTGATTCTTGATCTTTTGTAATATTGTTGAATACTTATTTAATTATGCTTTTGGCATTACAAAAAAATGAAAGAAAGATAGTAAATAAGTAAGTAAATAAAATTTGTCATTTGTTAATCAAACAATCAATAAATTTTTACTTATTTCTTTATTTTACTTTCAATATTCTGATCTATTGGTTCTTATTTTCTAAAAAAATTAAAATATAAATGTTATTTCTGAGTAGGAGCAATGATCTTGGGGACGAAGGAAGGAAGAAAACATATTGGAATAAGCTTACAAAAGTGCCAAAATATCATTTCTTTGAATGTTAATCTTAGGTAATTTTATTAAATAAAGATTTAATTAGGTTTTTAAATAAATGATTAATTTTTCTACAAAGAAGAAGAAAGAAAGTAAATAATAAATTTATTAAAATTAATTGATAAACAAAGCTTCTTTTGATTAAATATTGAATTATTGATAAAATAAGGAATCAACTAAGAATATTTTTGTTTTTTTATATAAAAAAAGATAATCTAATTTTGAGATTGATGATATTGGTGAAATTTAGAAATAAAAACTCTTTAAATCAAAAAGATTGGTTTTTTTAAAAGATTGATGAAACGACAATCATTATTGATTTGTTAAATATCTAATCAAAAATATTTTAACAAGTTATTTTGAAAATTTGTAAAATTCACAATCTAATTAAAATGATAAATTATTAAATTTAATATTTGTTTGCCTATTTTGTTTGAAACCCAAAAAATTAATAAGTTTTCCTTAATATTAAATGTTATTTTTAGATCATTTTGAAATTTAAATTAGTTTATTAATTATCTTTCTTTGAATTCTTCAAAGTCTTTAAATTTTTACATTTCTTCATTTAATTTCTTAAGAAGATTCCAAACTTTCTCAGCTTTTAAAAAATTTTATTTGTTTGAAGACAATCGATGAGGATATTCCTCAAAAAAATATGTTTATAATATGAGCAAATAAAATGATAAATTTATTCAATTTTTAATTAAAATAAATCATTAAATATGAATTAATCTATCATTTAATCTTCTCAAAATATTTTGAATTGCTTTAATATTTATAAACTTCTTTTTTTCTTTAAACATCTTGTTTTGTTCTTATTTGTTTACCATAATAATTTATAAATTTAATATGCTTTAACCTTTTTTTTAAAAATGTATGAATAACCAGGAAGAGCATACAGTAGAGAATATCATTTTCATAAAAAATCTTTTTGGATTATCAAACAGTTAGAATATTTAAAAAGGCTTTTATTCTATGTAAACTAAAAAGCATTTTTATAAACTAATAAAAAAGCTAATAATTTCTATGGAGAAAATAAATAAATAAATAATATGGGCAATAAAATATCAAACAAAGGAGAAACTTTTATCGCTGACAAAGCAGCATAGTTAAATGGAAATAAAATTTTAGATTTTCTCAAGAAAAATAAATATGAATATCAATAAGTATTAGGAAAATCGGATCTCTCTATGGTAGTTAAGGCATTTTCATAAAAATCATAGTGTTCTGTAGCAATTAAAATTCTTTTGACAATTAAGGGATAAAATAAGATTGATTTCAGATAATTTGTAAAAGAATTCAAGATCCTCTAAAAGCTTAAGAATGAAAAATATGTCTTGCAAATTATTGAAAAAATTTAAGATGACAAACTAGGATTAATTGCCATAGTTACTGAATATTGCGATTGTAATATTGATTATCAAAATAATCATCATTTACATAAAATTAAATAGGTAATTTAACGACAATATTAGACTTAAACTAACTTGACTATGAATAAGTCTTAGCTATGACATACCAGTTGTTGAAGGGTTTGCATATCCTCTAAGAAAATGGTATCAATCATGGCAATATTAAGCCTGAGAATATTTTATTTAGCAAATAAAAAAATCAGTTCTTGATTGGTATAAAATTGATAAGATTGAACCAAATTTTGAAATATTTAACTTATAAAAAAGCTGATTATGGATTATCTAAGATCATGACAGAAAACTCTTATTAGAAAACTTTGAATGTAAAATGAATGAATTAGTTGAATTAATGGATTTATTTCTTTTATAATTATAAAGTCTATTTATGACAATGTTTGTTACAATTCTTCTGGAGTTACGAACTAGCAAAACCCTGAAACAAGAACTGTAAATAAAATATTTCATACAAAGAAACTTAAATTAATAAATACATTTTAAAGATTGATGTTTTCTCAATAGGCTTAATCTTAATTGAAGCTTTTCTATAGAGAAAACTTGCTCCTATAGAATGGAAGGAATTGAAATTTTAAAGCTTATTAGCAGTAATTCCTTGCTTGTAAAACTCTGAATAATTAGAATTTGTTAATAAAATATTGTCCAAAATAGTAGAACCAAATAAAGATCTAAGACTTCAACCAATATCTTAACTCTAAAATTTAAATTTGTTTAATATCAATGAGAATTCTCTTCTGAAGTTAAGAATAAAAAAACGACCTAATAAAATTTGTATTGAGAAGATTGATGGAATAGTCAAAGCAATAGATTATGATATCGTAGAAATAAAACTTAGGTACAATTTAATTAACAAACAAAGAGAAATTTACTTTTTATTAAAAATACTAATCTTATTAATTAATTAATTAATAAATTCTACTTTTTCTAATATAATAAAAATAATATAATTAATTTAGACCACTTTATCTTTTGTTAATTTAGCTTAAAATATTTTTGAAGTTTAGATTTTGGTTGATTAAATTATTTCTTTCTTTCTTTCAGTATCTTATCTTTAACTTCTTATTTTTAAAACAAATTAAAACAAAGTTTTTATTTTCTTAGTTATAAAGATAATCTTGGATCAAAAAACACAAAAAAAATTGGAAGGAGCTTAGAAAAGTGTAAAAATATCAGTTCTTTGAATCTTGACCTTCGGTAATTTGATTAAAATTTGATTTAATTAGGTTTTTAAGCAAATTATTAATTAAGTATATATAAAACAACAAAATAATTAAGTAAAAGCTGCTTTTGATTATATTTTTTATTTATTTTTAATCACACATCAATCAATCTATTTAATTGCTTATTTACTTATTTCTTATTTCCAATTTTTTTTCTTATTTCTTCTTATCTTCAAAATAAATAAAACAAATTTGTTATTTTCTGAGTAGTCACAATAATCTTCGAGCAGAAGGAGTAAAATAAATTGGAATGAGCTTAGAAAAATGCCAAAATATCAGCTCTTTGGATCTTGATCTTGGGTAATTTGTTTTAATTTTGATTTAATTAGGTTTTTAAGCAAATGATTAATTCAGAATAAAAAAATTAGAATACACCTTAATTATTAAGGTGTTGCAAAAGTGTTTTAGTATTTTTTTCAAAATGACTCTAAAAAAACTGTTCAAAATTTTAAAAATAAATATTTTGTTCCCTCACCTTAATTACAGCTCTAACGGTAAGTAAAAGCTGAAGCTGATAAATATTAAATATTTATTAATTAAATAATCAGCTAATCAATCTATTAATACATTTATTTATTCTTTTTCTATTTTATTATAAATCACTTCTTATTTTCTGAATAGTGGAAATAAACTTGATGCAGAAGGAGCAAAAAATATTGGAAAGAGCTTAGAAAAGTGCCAAAATATCAGTTCTTTGAATCTTAATCTTGAGTAATTTTATCAAATAAATATTCATTTAATTTTTAAGCAAATGATTATTATGGACAACAAATTATATTAATAAAAAACCTGTCTTAAGAAATAATTATTTATTTATTAATCAGATAATCAATAAATTTTTATTTTATTACTTATTACTTATTTCTTTATTTTTATTTTCAATTTTTTTATCTATCACTTATTATTTTCTGAGTAGAGTCAATAATCTTGGAGCAGAAGGAGCAAAAAATATTGGAATGAGCTTAGAAAAGTGCCAAAATATCACTTCTTTGAATCTCAATCTGAGGTAATTTTATTAAATACCTATTTAATTAAGTTTAAGCAAATGACTAACCAAATAGGAAAGAACTAAAATGTAAGTAATATAAAAGCTACTTTTGGTTAAATATGTATTTATTAGTCAAATAATCAATAGATATTTATTTTAGTTACTTATTTCTTTAGTTATTATGTTCATTAAGATACAATTTTTTTTTGGAAAACATATCAAATACTTCAAGATCAAAAAAATTTTCTTATTATTTTGAAAATCAATTAAAAACAAACTTACTTTGTTATTTTCTCAGTAAGAGGAATAATCTTGGTGCAGAAGGAGCAAAAAATATTGGAATGAGCTTAGAAAAGTGCCAAAATATCAGTTCTTTGGCTCTTTATCTTGGGTAATTTGGTTCAATTCTGATTTAATTAGTTTTAGAAGTATAATTAACTAAATATGAAAGAAACAATATAAATAAATAATCAAGTCAAAAGCTACTTTTGATTTAATTTTTAATTTATTATTAATCAACATATTATTTTTTTATTTACTTCTTTCTTACTTTTTTTACTTTCAATTTACTTTTCTATTGTTTCTTATTTTCTAAATAAATTAATACAAATTTGTTTTTTTCTGAGTAGTTTAAATAATCTTGGTGAAGAGGGAGCAAAAAATATTGGAATGAGCTTAGAAAAGTGCCAAAATATCAGGATTTTAGCTCTTGATCTTGAGTAATTTTGCTCAATACTAATTTTATTAAATCTCTAAGCAAATGATTAACTGAGTACAAATAAATAAATAACCAAATCAGAGCTGTTTTTGATTTATTTTTTTATTTTCAATTTTCTTATATTTTCAAAATACATAAAAACAAATTTCTGTTTTCTGATTGATGAGTAGAGAAAATAATCTTGGTGCAGAAGGAGTAAAAAATATTGGAATGAGCTTAGAAAAGTGCCAAAATATCAATTCTTTGGATCTGAATCTTAGGTAATTTTTTTAAATACTTATTTAATAAAGTTTTTAAGAGAATAATTAATTAGCAGTAATGATTTTAGGAAAAATATTAGTTTAGGTATTTTCAGATTGTTTTTTCAAAAATTTAACCAAAATACCGAAATAAAATATCCTTTTTTTTACAATATTATCCTAATTAAGAAATAAAATAATTAAACATATAGCAAGCTATTTAAATTTGGAAGGAAAATAAACAAACAAAGAAAATTTAAAAAATATATTTTTTAAATTTTTTTGAGAATGATAAATAAAGAAGTAATTAATTAGTAAATAAAAACTGCTTTTGATTATTAATTAAATAATTATTAAATTTATTTTTTTATTTACTCAAAAAAAATAAACATACATTTGTTATTTTCTGATTAGAGACAATGAACTTGGATTAGAAGGAGCAAAAAATCTCGGAATGAGCTTAGAAAAGTGCTAAAATATCATTTCTTTGAATCTCGATCTTTTGTAATTTAGTTCCATTTTGATTAAATTAATTTTTTAAGAGAATAACTAAATAAGTACAAGTAAAAGAAGCTAAATATGTAAGTAGCAAATAAAATCTACTTTTTATTAAATGTTTGTTTATCAATAAAATAATCAATCAATCTATTTAATTATTAATTTACTTATTTCTTTTTTAGTTTCAAATTATTTAAAAAAATAAAATATATGTGTTATTTTCTGATTAGTTCAAATAAACTTGGTGGTGAAGGAATAAAAAACATTGGAATGAGCCTAGAAAAGTGCCAAAATATTAGTTCTTTAACTCTCTTTCTCTTGTAATTTTGTTAAATACTTATTTAATTAGATTTTGAAGCAAATTATTAATTATGCTCAAAAAGAAAGAAAGAAAATAAATGAGTAAGGAGAAGGTGTTTTTATTAAATATTTGTATTATCCCTTCTTACTTTAATTTTTTTTTATCGCTTCATATTTTCTAAACAAATTTATTATTTTCTGAGTAGTGACAATAACCTTGAAGCAGAAGGAGCAAAAAATATTGGAATAAGTCTAGAAAAGTGCCAAAATATTAGTTCTTTATATCTATTTCTTATGTAATTTTGTTAAATTCTGATTTAATTAAATTTTTAAGTAAGGAGAAGCTGCTTTTTATTTACATATTTTTTACTTTAAATGTTTTTATCTATTACCTCTTATTTTGTAAATAAATTTATTATTTTCTGAGTAGGAAGAATAATCTCAGTGCAGAAGCAGCAAAATATATTGGAATGAGTTTAGAAAAGTGCTAAAATATCACTTCTTTGAATCTCAATCTTGGGTAATTTTATAAAATACTCATTTAATTAGGTTTTTATGCAAATGATTAAAATTAATTATGTACAAAAAAAAAGTAAATTAGGAAGGAGTAAATAAAACCTCCTTTGAAGAAATCATTATTTATTTATCAATCAAATAATCTAAATAAATTAAAACAAACTTGTTTTTTTCTTTTAGTTGGAATAATCTTGGTGCAGAAGGGGCAAAAAATATTGGAATAAGCTTAGAAAAGTGCCAAAATATCACTTCTTTGATTCTCGATCTTGGGTAATCTTTTTAAATACATATTTAATTCTGTTTTAAGCAAATAATTAATTAAGCCTAAAAGAACGAAAAAAAGAAAGAAAGTAAATAAGGAAAAGCTATTTTTGAGTATACAGAAATTATGCTATTATAAGCAATCCACACTCTTTTTAAACCTAAAGAAAATGTTATATTTTTTTAAGCCAGTAAAAAATTCATTTACTAAAAATGGTGTGGTTTAATTAAGAGTAATTATGATATACGGCGATTTCTCCAAAATTTACACTCTTTTATATTAACACTCATTTTTTTAAAATTGACAATTAAAACTCAATATTTTGAGGTCAAAAATTTTTTTTCGTGAGTGTTAATTAATGAGAAATTACAGTATATATATTATTAATTAATTATTTAATCAATCAATTTATATTTATTTACTTATTTCTTACTTACAATTTGCTTATCTATCATTTCTTATTTTCAAAACAAATTTATTATTTTTCTGAGTAGTTCAAATGATCTTGATGCAGAAGGAGCAAAAAATATTGGAATAAGCTTACAAAAGTGTCAAAATATCACTTCTTTGAATCTTAAATCTTGGGTAATATTGTTAGATACTTATTTAATTAAGATAAGTAAGGAAAATAAAAGCTGTTTTTGATTAAATATTAATTAATCATATAATCAATAAATAAATATATTTATTAACTTATTTCTTACTTTCAATTTTTTTATCGATCACTTCTTATTTTCAAATCAAATTAAAATAAATAAGTGGAAATAAATTTAATGCAGAAGCAGCAAAAAATATTGGAATGAGCTTAGGAAAGTGCCAGAATATCACTTATTTGAATATCAGTCTTAAGTAATTTTGATAAATACTGGTTTAATTAGATTTTATGCAAATGATTAATTAAATACAAAATAAAAAAGGGAAGAATGAAAATAAATAAATAAAAGTTTCTTAAGATAAAATATTTATTTATAAATTAAGCAATAAATAAATTAATAACATTTCTTGCTTCAATATAATATATTTTTATAATTTTTTAAAAGGGGTAATTGGATTGACGCAAAAGAATCATTAAGATTAAGATCAAAACTTTTTAAAACCAAAAGATTCGTTGTTTGTAAATATATTAACTCAATATATTGGTAATATTTTTGAATCTTAAAGCCTAATTATAAACTTATAATCAATAAATGATAGTGTCTTAACATTTATTTTTTATTTCTGTATTTTATGATATTTCTTTCTATGAATTTAAATTTAATATTTGTTTATCAACTAAAATAAATTTTTAAATATTTTATGAAATCTACAATAACTTAAACGAGTATTTCGAATAAAAAAGTCCAATTATACTTTTAAAATTAAAATTAGCTTTTTATTATTAAACAATTTTTAAAGTTTTCTAAATAAAACTAATAATTTCATTAGTTCTCTTTCATACCAAACTATTTTTAGTTTAAAATAAAAAATATTTGTGCCATAAAAATTTGGCTTATTATATTTAATTCAAAAAGTGTAAAATTGGATTGAAAAATGTTTTAATGGTAATAAATGAGTTCTTTAAAAGTAATTAAATATTTTAAAATAATAATTATTTTAGGTTGAAACAGATAATTAAGCAATAATGATCCATTTTTTAATACACAAATGTTAGCTAAAATTAATACAAAATGTATTATTATTATTATTCATCAAAAAGGAAGATTATTTTCATTTAATGATCAATAACAAAATTCTTGGTCAAATTTTCCTAAATTTATTTTTTTTTCATAATGAAGCACTCATTAAGATACATTTGATTCTCATAGATTTAGGTACTTTTCAAATTTAATTTTTTCAACATTTTTGGTCCATTTAGCAAAAATTTTCCAAAATTTGAGAAAATCAATATGAAAAAAATAATAAAAAAATAGAATAAGCAAAATTAATTTAATAAGGGTAAAAATTCTATTTTATTATCTAGATTAGCAATATTTGAGTATTTTAGAATACCTTGTGAGTACATATTATTTTAGATTCATGAAAGATCCTATAACCCAATAGAGTTTATAAAATTATTTTTTTTTATTTGGTTCTGCTTTTGTTGGATTAAAGTCTTCATCACTTTTATCATCATTATTCTCTTAGTCATCATGTGTAGTTATAAGCTCATCAAAATATTATTTTGTAAAAGTGGTAATTAATTAATGAATTGAATTAATTTTTAGTCTCTGATGTATTTGCTTCTTTAGAAAATCTTACTGATTTTTTTATTTCTTTAAGAATACTATTTTTATCTTTTGATTCTTCATATTTACTGATTTTTAACCTATAATATTTTAATTAAAAAATAAATCAAGAATGTCATTCTTAACTATTTGGAAATGGTGGTATTATTATTAAAAGTATATAATAATTGATCCAATTTCGTATTAAATCCATTTATCTTATCATCTATTTTCTTTAATTGCTTTTAGTTTTTTAACTAAATTTAATTCTTTTACTTAATTATCTGTTTTTTCTTGGAGATCAGACTCATTAATTTTTAAATACAATTCAAATATTTTTAAAAATTAATTCAAAATATAACAGAGAATATTTTTAATATATTAATTTAATGTAAATAACTTACCTTTAACCATATATTTAATATCTTCTAAATTAATTCTAATATATTTATAATATCTTTTAATTGATTAAAGTATTTTTAAATAAATTATAATTTATTAATAATGTATTATAATATTATGTATGTTATATATTGGTTTACTACCTAAATTTATATATTTTTATAATAAAGGGCAAATAAGATTGATACAAAAGAAACATTTGGGTTAAGATCAATACTTTTTAAAACAAAAAGATTAAGTGCTTTTAAATTTATTAAAAAAGATTTGGTAATATCTTTGAATCTTAAAGCCTAGTTATAAAGCTAATAATCAATAAAAGATAGTGCCTTAACATTTATATTTTTTTCTATATTTTACGAGGTTTCTATGAATTTTTTAAGAATTTAATTTAATACTTTTTTATCAACTAAAATTTGATTTTTTGATCTTTTTATGAAATCTGCAATAACATAAGTATTGGGGATTATGTTTGCAAAACTATACCAAATTATACTAAGAATAAATTCAATAATTTTTTGATTAAATGTCATTTATGTATCGATATATTTAGTAATAGATATAATAAATGAATGGATACAAAAATTAAAAGATTCAATAATATGAAATCTAAAATTTGACACTTTTGGCAGATTGGGTGAAAATAGATTTATTGAGTAAGTTCTAAAGAAATTTAATTGAGAATATTTCTTTCAAAATCCATTTTTTTATTTCTTGTTGGTATAATAATCCCAGTTGTATTCAATTGAAAAATTGGGGTTTTTTGGAAAAAGCTAAGATACCAAAAGAAGGATAAAGGAATAAGAGGATTTTTAAAAGTATTTAAAATATCTTCACACAAAAAATAATCCAGAAACTATCCATAAAAATACATATTTTTTCTTTATTTCTTTGAATAGATTCCCTTCTGGAAATTGAAGAATACAAAAAGAAACAAATATTTAATAACAAAAATATTCTATATTACTAAATAAAACCAAAAGTAGCTATGCTATTTTTTAATAAATAAATTATTTAAAATTAATAAAATATTATTCCTACGATTATTTTTTAAATTTTTATTCAAAATTAATTTGCCAAACAAAAACTATTTAATTTATTTTTTATACCATCTCCTATAATTTTCAATCTAACTTTACTTTTCTAACTTGCCACTCAAATTGCTTGATTTTTTAAACACCTAAAACCTTAAATTATTTATGATACAAAACATTTAACCCTTTAAATTTCTAATAAAAGGATCTATTTTTGATATTAATAGGAATAAATTTTTTTTATATAAAATAAGAAGATTATTGTTACAAAATTCAAATTCGCTTCCATTTTAATATATATTTGAGTAATTTTAATTGCTATAAGATTAATTCACCCTTTCTTTTACTAAATTAATATTTTTATAAACTTTAATTAAGAAGAAAACTTTGCAAAAGTAGAAAAAGATAAAGAGGCAACAAAAAAGATTAAGGTAAAAAATAAAATATATTTTACAAATTAAAAAAAAATTTATTTTTCTTATTACTCAAACACTATATTTATTTTATATCATAGTAAACTTTACTAACCATGGAAGGACAAGGTAATGTTAAGCTTCGATATGAGGCTCCATTTGAAATATTTGAAAAAATATATGAAGAGTACTACAAATAGAATAATAATTAGGAGAATATGCTATTTGATCCAATAGCATTAAAATTAATTTATGATGAACTCTAATAGAAAGAAATATATCTGACATCTTTTATTTCATAAGGCGCTTTTGGAGCTGTATTTGAAGCTCTTTACAATTAATAAAAAGTGGCTATCAAATGTGTTGGAAAAGTTAACTAAGATAAAATAAAAGAAGAAGAGAAAATAATTGGATTACTTAAAGGTACTCCCTATGTCTTCAAGTGTATCGAAGAGTTTTATTCTTTGTATAAATCCAGATACTATCAAATTTCCAAAAGATATTAATGTATAAAAAAACTATTTCTTTCTAGATACATTTCATTTAAAAATTTCTTTTAATATATTAAAAAATATAGGTAGTCTAAAAGATATCATGAAGGATCTCTTTAAACAGAAAAAGACTCTACCACTAAACCAAATAATAGGATTTGCTCTCTAAATGTCTTCTGTCTTTGAA
>JH720295.1:667503-677633 GCA_000231825.2 Tetrahymena elliotti 4EA
AATTTATGTAAAAATATTTGTTAAATTTATTATGATTCATTATTCTTAATTTATTACTTTTAATATTTATTTTCAAAAATAGAGAGAATAATATTGGTGAACAAGGCAAAAATTTAATTAGAGATATGCAAAAAGGAATGAAAAAATTGAATTAGTTTTAATTTTATTGTTGAAGAATAAAATGTAAATTTATTAAATGAAATATATTTTTAATATAATTAATGAGTGTTATTTAAATTTAAGTATGAATGAACATTTATTATTCATTAAATTAAATTTTAAAATTTCTAATAAAATTATGCAACATAGATTAAATAAAAATTGATAAACAAATCTAATATAATAAAAATATAAAATAGAAAACGATATAACAGGCTCTTTGTGGCATATTAAATTTTTTGGATTTGGTGTGGGGCATTCAGTATTTCCTAAATAAATTAAATTTTATACAAACCTCCTTAGTCTTTTTTATTCATATTATTTTATATAGCAAAATATACTAAAAATTATCAATAACAATTTTTATTTGTTCAACTATCAAAAAAATATTTCGAAGCTAGCAATAATAATAAAATATTGGAAAATAATTAAAAATCTTGTTTTTTCTGAAGATAGATTTAAAAAAACTATTTTTGTATTTTTATAGAGAAGTAACACTATGAAATAAAACAAAAATATGCTTATGAATATTTTAAATCTCTTAATAAAAAACATAAGTTTCATTTCAAACATAGAGTATTTTTCAAATTATTTTACTTTTTGATATTTATTTTTTTTTTAAGATTCTTTTTTATGCATTAGAAAGAATATTTCCTCTAAAATAAATTTTTATCCATAAAATTCTATGAAAAAATAAAATAAAAAATTAACAGGATTTTTATTAAATAGTTTTAAATGAATTAATGCATCATTTAAACAACCTAAAATATTTCAAATTGCTTAGGCAAATCTTCAATATTTCTTTAAATATGTTTCTTTTTTTCTAATTTTTTAGCATCATTCTATTTGCTAACTATTATGCTTTGCTAGAAGTAAATTTAGGATTCTTTTATTTTATTATTTATATCTACTTTATAAAAATCTAAGAATGTGTCTAGTAAGTAAGTAGCTTGTATGTAGATAAGTATTTCATTTTTATATGTCTTTAAATTATGAAGAAATTAAAATATTGATTATGAATTTTAGTATTGAGAGATGACTAAACCTAATGCTTTATAAAATAGATAAATAATATGGGCAATAAAATAACAAAGAAAGAGGATTGTTTTATAGCCAATTAAGCCAACTAAATATCATATTTAGAGGAAAATATAATTCAAGATTTCCTCAAGAAAAATAAATATGAATATCTTTAGGAAAAAGGAAAAAGAGATGTCTTTCGAGAAGTAAGGTATTTTCATAAAAATCATAGTGGTTAGTAGCAATTAAAATTCTTTAGAAAATTAAGGGACAAAACAAGAATGATTTTTATTAGTTTGAGAAAGAAATCAAGATTCTCTAAAGCTTAAGAACCAGAGATATGTTTTGTAAATTATTGCAAAGATTTAAGATGATTAAAAAGGATTAATTGCCATAGTTACTGAACTTTGTGATAGTAATTTAGATTATTAAAAAAATAATCATTAACATAAATTATCATAAGCAATTTCACTACAATATTTGAATTAAACCACTTAATTTTGAATAAGTCTTGGCGATAACTTATCAGTTGTTGAAGGGTTTGCTATTCCTCTAAGAAAAGGATATCATTCATAGAGGTATTAAACCAGACAGTATTTTATTTCACAAATAAAAAAATCAGTTCTTGATTGATATTAAATTGATTCTATTATGCTATTATTTTTCAAATATTTAAGTTTGACAAAAACTTATTATGTATTATCTAAGATTACAACAAATCCTTCTTCAAAGAAAATTTTGACAGTAAAATGAATGAATTAATTGAATTAAAAAGCTAATTATTCTTTTGTAATTATAAAATCTCTTAATGAAAATCTTTGTTTATAGTCTCCTAAAGTGATAAATAAGCAAAAGCCATACACAATCTCATTAAATAAAATATTACATACCAATGAAATCAAATGACTAAATTTTAAAGGTTGATGTTTTCTCAATTGGATTAATCTTAATTGAAGCTTTTCTCTAGAGAAATCTTACTCCTATGGAATAGAAGGAATTGAAATTGAAAAACTTATTTACAGAAATTCCTTCCTTGCAAAACACTGAATAATTTGAATTTGTAAATAAAATACTTTCCAAAATGGTGGAACCAAACAAAGATCTAAAACTTCAACCAATAATTTTACTCTAAAATTTAAATTGATTCGACATCAATGAGAACTCTCATAAGAACCTTAGAATAAAAAAAGTATTAAGAAAAGTTTTTATAAATAATGTTGATGAAATAGTGAAAGCAAAATTTTATGACATTGTAGAAATAGATTTTAGGTAAAATATAATTAATAAACTCTACTTCACATTAAAAATAAAAAGAGCTAATTGAAAATTGTTTTTAAATAAAAGAATTAATAAATTACTTTCTATCCATTAAATATTTTAAATAAAAGTAAAGTGTATGGAATCAATTATTTTTTATTGATTAAACTTCAAAAATGTTCAAAAATAGATTTTCTTTTTTAAATTATTCCATCCTTACTTTTCTCAATACCTCAAATAATTTTTATTTTCTGAGTAGTAAGAAATATTTTGACGTTGTAGATGTTGATGAACTTAAAAAGGTGTCAAAATATCTATTCTTTGAATCTCAATCTTTGGTAACTTAGTTTAATACTGAGTTACTTTAAAAAAAATATTTTTATTTATTTTATTAATCAAATAATCAATCAATTTATATTTACTTTTTTCTTTATTTCTACTTTACTTTTCTTATCTTATTTCCAAAATAAATACAAACAATTTTCTATTTTCTGAGTAGTCCAAAATATCACTTATTTGAATCTTGATCTCGGGTAATTTTTTTGTTATTGATTTCATTAATTTTTTCACAAACTATTAATTAATTACAAATGAACAAAAATATAATTTATCTATAATTAAGGAAGTAAAGGAAAAATTGCTTTTATTTAATATTTATTTATTAATCAAACAAACAATCAAATTATGTAAAGATTTGTTTCTTTATTTTTTACTTACAATTTTCTATTTAATTGTTTCAAAAGAAATAATTAAAACAAATTTATTATTTTCTGAGTAGGAACAATTTTCTTCATGAAGAAGGAGCAAAATATATTGGAATGAGCTTATAGAAATGCCAAAATATCATTTCTTTGAATCTGAATTTAAGGTAACTTTAATTTGATTAGGTATTTCAGTAAAAAGATTAATCAAATAAAAAAGAATTAAAGATAGTAAATAAGTAGCATTAAGTAAAAATTACTTTTGATTTTGTGTAATCTATTAATCAAACAATTAATCGTTTGATTTATATATTTATTTACTTATTTCATACTTTAAATTATCTTAACTATTCATTACATCTTCTTTTTAAAAAAATTAAAACTCATTTTTTATTTTCTGAGTAGTTACAATGGTCTTGGTGTAGAAGGAGCAAAAAATATTGTAATGAGCTTAGAAAAGTGTAAAAATATAAGTTCTTTGAGCCTCAATCTTGGGTAATGTTGCTAAAAAATTATTTTATTAGTAAAGAAAGTAAATAAATCGGAGTAAGAAAAGCTGATTTTGATAAAATATATAATTGTTAATTTAATTA
Organism: Tetrahymena elliotti 4EA; assembly: GCA_000231825.2. Taxonomy (NCBI): domain Eukaryota; phylum Ciliophora; class Oligohymenophorea; order Hymenostomatida; family Tetrahymenidae; genus Tetrahymena; species Tetrahymena elliotti. Next base: position 671,234 of record JH720295.1, read on the forward strand.
ATAATTAATCAATAAAAACATTAATTTACTTTTTTATTTCAACTTCCTTATCTATTGCTATTCAAAATAAATTTTTTATTTTCTGAGCAGTCACAATGAAATTGATACAGAAGGAAAAAAAAATATTGGAATGAGTTTAGAAAAGTGTCAAAATATCAGTTCTTTGAATCTTAACTTTGAGTAATTTTATTTTATACTGATTCAATAAGGTTTTTAAGAAAAAAGATTCATTAAGTATAAAAGAAATAAAGAAAGTAAATAAGTAAGAGTGAGAGTTAGTTTTGATTAAATATTTATTTATTAATGAAAAGGATAAAAAATCAATTTATCTATTTAAAGATTTGTTTACTTTTATCTCTATTTCTTCCTTTCAATTTTATTTTCTATTGTTTATGATTTAAAAAAAAATGAAATAATATTTTCTGACTAGTAAGAATAATCTTTATTTATAGAGAAGGATTAAAAAATATTGTAATGAGCTTAGAAAAGTGCCTCAATTTTAATTCTTTGAATTTAGTTAGTTCTAAGGTAATTTTGGCTGTTTTTGATTTAATATTTATTTCTTAATCAAACAATACATCAATTTAAATAATTTTTTACTTCATTTATTCAATTTCTTTTTTATCATTTTTTTTTATAAGCTGAGTAGTAGGAATGGGCTTTTTTTGGTTAAGCAGGAGAAATTATAGGAATGAGCTTAGAAAAGTGCTAAAATATTAGTTCTTTGAATCTCAATCTAAGGTAATTTTGTGTAAAAAACAAAGAAATTAAGTTAATAAAGAAAAGCTTAATTAAATCTTTATTTATTAATCAGATAATCAATCAAATTATATATTATTTACATATCTCTTTATTTCTTACTTTCAATTTTCTTATCTATTGATTGCTTCTAATTTTCAAAAAAATCAAAACAAATTTATTATTTTTTGAGCAGTCACAATTTCCTTTATGACGATGGAGCATAAAATATTGGAATGAGCTTAGAAAAGTGCCAAAACATCAGAGCTTTGAATCTCAACCTTAGGTAATTGTTAAATAATTATTTAATTTAGAATAAATGAATGGAATTAAGTAGATAAGTATGTAAGTAAAAGCTACTTTCAATTCAATATTTATCTTTGAATCAATCAATTAATCAATTTAATTATTTATGTATTTATTTACTTACTTCTGTATTTTTTCCTACCTTTCAAATGTTCTTGTTTATTCTATTATTATCTAACAAATTTAAATAAAATTGTTATTTTCTGAGTAATGAAAATTATCTTGGTGTATAAAGAGCAACAATTATTGGTAAGAGCTTACAAAAGTGCTAAAATATCAATTTTTGAATCTCAATCTGAGGTAATTTTTTTAAATACTAATTTAATTAAGTTTTTAAGCAAAGCATTAATTAAGTACAAAAGAATCAAAGAAAATAGATAAATAGGAAGTAAGTAAGTATAAGCTGCTTTAGATTAATTAATTAAATTTTAATTTATTAAATAATCAATCAATTTAAAATTCAATATTTTAAAATTTTTTAAAAGTTAAAAATATAGCATTATGATTCAAATAGGAGTAAAAGAATTAAGATCAAAACTTTTGAAAGCTAAAAGATTAGTTTTATGTTGATAGATACTTTGAAATACTATTGGCTCAGCATTCCTTAATAATTTTTATGAAGATTTGTAATACTTACAGCCTTATAAAAAAACCATAAAAATCAATAAATTATAATCTTAAATTAGATTATTTGTTTGTGTGTGTGTTTTTTATTATATTTATTTTTGATTTAATTTAATTAATGTTTCAATTAAAATTAAAAAAAAAAATCACTAACTCTAAAGATTCAGAGAAAGAAAAAAGTACAACTATTAAGTTAAATAAAAAAATTTTATTAGAAATTTCCAAAAAATCTATCCTTACCTTGTCACTTCGTCTCGTCTAGGCCAGAGGAATTACGGTATTTAAAAACAAATTTGTTATTTTATGAGTAGTCAAAATAAAGTTGGTGCAAATGGAGTAAAAAGTATTGGAAAAGGCTTAAAAAAGTGTCAAAATATCAGTTCTTTGAACTCAGTTTTTTGTAATTTTGTTAAATACTTATTTGATTTAATTTTTTTAAAAAATAATTAATTAAGTATAAAAAAATGAAATTAAGTCACAAAAGCTACTTTTGATTAATTTTTTATTTATTTTAAATCCAATAATCAATCTATTTACTTATTTAACTTATATATTTATTCATTTCTTTTCTTATTTAATTCTTCTTATTTTTATAAACAAAAACAATTTTTCTATGTAGTTTCAATTATGTTGGTGCAGAAGAAGCAAAAAATATTGGAATGAGCTTAGAAAAGTGTCAAAATATCAATTCTCAACCTAACGTAATTTTGTTAAATATTAGTTTAATTAAGCTTTAAGTAAATGATTAATTAATCAAGAATCCTAGAGATTTAATATTTATTTATATATTTAAATACTTATTTCTTTATTTCTTGCTTTCAATTTTCTAATATATTTTTTCTTATTTTCAAAACAAATTAAAACATATTTGTTATTTTTTTGAGTAGAAAAAATGATATAAATGAATAAGATGTAAAAATGATTGTAATGAGATTATAAGAGTGTCAAAAGATAAGTTCTTTAATCTCATTCTTAGGTAACTTTATTAAATACTCATTTCATTAGGTTTTCTGCAAATGGAATATTAAATATAAAAGAATTAAAAAAAAAAGTAAACAGCCGCTTTTTTATTGAATATGTATTATCAATCAACCAATCAATAAATTTATAATATTTTTATATTCAATAGTTTTTATAACTTTATAAAATTAGTGGAATTTATTGATGATAATGGAAAATAAAGATTAAGACCAATGCTTTTAAAAGCAAAAAGATTAGTAATTTTTTAAATCAATAACAGATATATTTTTTTTTGAAAATGAAACACTTACAGCCTAGCCTAATGGTAAAGCTAAAAATCAATAAATGATAATATCTTAAATTTTATTTTTTTGTTTTCGTATTTTATCTCTACAAATTTTTTATTAAATTAATATATCAATTAAAATTAAATTTTTATTAATCTATTCTAACATAATTTATTATTTATTTGGTACTCAAATATTAGTTAGGAATACAAAAAAAATAATTATTTTGCAAAAAATTTAATTACATAATAAAATAATAATTATTAAGATTTTAAAGATTTATATATATATTAATTCCGTTTCTTCTTAAATTTCTTCTTTTAACCTGAATTAAGAAGAAGAATTTAAAAAACATCAAATTATCTTTTTTAAATTTTAAATATTGTAAAAAAACTCATACTAAAAAAACATTTAATTTAAAATTTAACCAAATATTATACTACCATAATTCTTTAATTTAAACTAAATTTAAACAGAATCTGACAAATATATTTGTTTCTCTTTGAGAAGCATTTTTTTTTTCAGTAAAATATATGAAATATTAAATTAAAAATGTTTTAGTTTTATATTTTGAGAGTATTTTTATTAAAATTAATAAGTATATACAAATTATTCTATCATTTCATCATATTACTTTGGCATAAAAAATCTTCAATATTTCTTTACACATATTTCTTTTTTTCTCATTTTTTTACCATATCCAATGATTAAAAAATATTTCTTTCCTCTCAATAGATTTAATATACTTTAGCCTATTGTTATCTACTTTAGAAAATTAAAAAATTTATTTTATAAGCTACTTGTATGTATGTAAATGAGTATTTAATTTTGAGAAATTCTATTTGGATTATCAAGTAGCTAGAATATTTAATATAAATTTTAGTATTTAATAACTAAATCTAATTTTATATTCGTTATTAATTAAGAAAAGTTAACAATATTTAAGTAGAGTAAATAATATGGGCAATGATATATCAAAGAAAGGGAAAGTCAATTAAATAACATAGTTAGAGGAAAAAATTGTTGAAGATTTCCTCAGGAACAATAAATATGAATTTCAATAAGTATTAGGAAAATCGAATTTCTCTATGGTAGTTAAGGCATTTTCAAAAAAATCATAGTGTTCAGTAGCAATTAAAATTCTTTAGATGATTAAGGGACAAAATAAGATAGATTTATAATAATTTGAGAGAGAAATCAAGATTCTATAAATGCTTAAGAATGAGTAATTTGTCTTGTAAATTTTTGAAAAGATTTAAGATGAGAAATTAGGATTAATTGCCATTGTTACTGAACTTTGCGATTGTAATATTGATTATCAAAATAATCATAATTAATATAAATTATCATAGGCAATTTAACCTCAATATTTGACTTAAATTAACTTCACTATGAATAAGTTTTGGCTATGACATACCAGTTGTTGAAGGGTTTGCTTATGCTTTAAAAAAATGGTATCAATTATAGCAATGTTAAACATGAAAATATTTTATTTAGCAAATAAAGAAATTAGTTCTTGATTGGTATAAAATTGATAGTATTGTATCAAAATTGTTAAATAATTATTTATAAAAAGCTGGTTATGGATTATCTAAGATTATCACAGATTCTTCTTAGAAAACTTTGACAGTTTAAATGAATAACTAAATTGAATTAATACACTACAACATAGATTAATAAATTCTAAAAGTAGATGTTTTCTCTGTTGGATTAATCTTAATTGAAGCATTTCTATAGAGAAGGCTTGCTCCTATCGAAAGGATGGGATTGAAATCTTAAAACTTATTTGCAGTAATTCCTTCTTTACAAAACTCTGAATAATTTGAATTTGTAAATAAAATACTATCCAAAATGGTAGAACCAAACAAAGATCTAAGACTTTAGCCAATAAGTTTACTCTAAAATCTAAATTCATATTGTATTAACGAGAATTCTCTTAAGTTGCTAAGAATAAAAAAAGAACTAAGAAAAGTTTGCATTTATGAAATAGATTAAATAGCCTCAGCTACGGATTATGAAATTGTAGAAATACAGCTTAAGTAAATTTATTTTAACAAAATTCACTTAAAATTTAAAATAAAAATAACTGGAATAATTGAGGTGATTTCATTTATTTTGAATTTTAGATTTTGATTGATTAAATAATTTCTTACTTTGAATATATTTTCTATCTTTTCTTATTTTCTAAAAAATTCAAAACAAATTTGTTATTTTCTTCATAGAAAAATGAATCTAAGTGTGGAAGGAGCTAAAGAGATGTTAATAGCTTTAAAAAACTGCCAAAATATCTGTTTTTTGAATCTCAACCTCTAGTAATTTTTTTAATTTTTATTTAATTAGATTTTTAAGCAAATAATTAGTTAAGTATAATAAATAAGTAAGTTGATTAAATTATATTAATATAATCATCAATCTATTTGAATTTTATTACCTCATTTCTTTATTTTTTTCCTTTCATTTTTTTATCTATTTTATCTTTCAGTTGCTTCTTAGTTTAATTGCAAATTAAAACAATTTTTTATTTTCTGTGTAGTTCAAATAATCTTGGTGCAGAAGGAGCAAAGAATATTGGAATGTGCTTAGAAAAGTGCAAATATATGAATTCTTTAAAACTTGATCTTAGGTAATTTAATTGAATACTTATTTAATTAGGTTTTTAGTAAATGATTAATTGGTTAAAAAATAATAAAAGAAAGAAAGTAAATTTGTAAACAATTTAAACTGCTCAAAATAAAATTTTTATTTATTAAATAATTAAACAAGCAATCAATCTTTTAATACAGTATTTTTATTTCAAGTAACTAATAAATTATTTTTTATTCTTGCCAAACCCCATTCAAAAACTGTTTTAATTATTATTTTTTCATACAACAAGTCACTTAAAATGAAAATACTGCATATTTATTTATTTTTACTTTCAATTTTCTTATCTAATCATTAATTTTCATATAGGCTGAATAATCTTGGTGCAAAAGGAGTAAAAAATATTGGAATGAGCTTAGAAAAATGTCAAAATATCAGTTGTTTGAGTCTCTATCTCTAGTAATTTTGTTAAATTTTATTTGATTATATTTTAAATAAATGATTATTTAAGTAAAAAATCACAAAATTAATTTAGCAAAAGCTGTTTTTGATTAAATTTTTGATTTATTATTAATCAAAAATTCAATATATTGTATTTACTTATTTCTTTCTTTTAATTTTCTTGGTTCTTATTTTAAATTTATTATTTTCTGAGTAGTGGAAATGATATTGGTGCAAAAGGAGCAAAAAATATTGGAATGAGCTTAGAAAAGTGCCTAAATATCAATTCTTTGAATCTTGATATCAGGTAATTTTGTTAAATACTGATTTAATTATGTTTTTAAGCAAATTATTCATCAAGTACAAAACAAAACAAAAAATTAAATAATTAAGTAGGAAATAAAAGCAAGTTTTTGATCAAATATTCAATTTATTTATTTTTATTTGCTTATTTACCTATT
>JH720295.1:678502-696454 GCA_000231825.2 Tetrahymena elliotti 4EA
AAACTGTTAATCAAGTACAAAACAAAGAAAGTAAATAAATAAGCAAGTAGTAAATAAAAGCTGCTTTTGGTTAAATATTTATTTATCAAACAGTTAATCAATAAATTTTTATCTTTCTTTATTACATATTTTAATTTTTTATCATTTTTTAAAAGGTCAAATAAAATTTTTACAAAAGAAGCACAAGAATTAAGCTCAAAACTTTTAAAATTAAAAAGATTAGTAATTTTTAAAATAACTAAATGAAAATAAAAATAGTTTTATAATATTAAAAATTGTTTTTTTTTTTGATGATTTGTAACTTGTAACCTAATTATAAAATCAATTAATGATAATGTATTTTATTAGATCTCTACAAATTTTGATAAATTTAATTTTTTGTTTATCAATTAAAATTAGTATATTTTGAATATATGAAATATACTTAATTTAGATTTAATATCTTTAATAGAAGTATAGTATATATTAAACATTTTAATTTATATTACTTTGAAAAGACTGACTTATGTATTATGACTAATTATTTTAAATGCTTTAAATTTTTATTTTTAAAAATTATTTTATATTAATTAAAGTATCTAATAATAAAGTATATCAAATTACTTTGATATTTTAAAATTTTCAATATTTTTTAAAATATTTATTTTTTATTCTTATCTTTTAATCTTCAGAAGTTATTATTTTTATCAATTAAGATAAAAATTTTAAATATAAAATATATATTTAAAAAGGGTAATTAAATATAAAAAAAAGAGTGCTTATTTATGGCTAATTAAATAAAATTGAAAGAGGGAACAATTAAAGAATTCCTTTAGAAAAATAAATATGAATATCTCTCAATATTAGAACAAGGGGATTTCTCTATGGTAGTGAAGGCATTTTCTGAAAAATAAGAGAAATTAATCATAGGCAATTTAACTACAATATTAGAATTCAACTCAATTAACTTTGAATAAGTCTTGGCTATGACTTACCAGTTGTTGAAGGGCTTACTTATGCTTTAAGAAAAAGGTTTCATTCATAGCGATATTAAATCTGACAATATTTTATTTAGCAAATAAAGAAATCAGTTCTTGATTGGTATAAAATTGATAAGATTGAACCAAATTTTGAAATATTTAACAATAAAAAAGCTGATTATAGGTTATCTAAAAAAGCCACAGATTAGAAGACTTTGATAGTAAAATTAATAAATGAATTGATTTAATGGATTAATTTCTTTTGTTATTCTACAAGTCTCCTGAAGTTATGAATTAGTCAAAGTCTTAAGCTATAGTAGAAATTAAAATATTGGATTTTATTAGCCAACTTAAATTAATAAGATAGATATTTTCTCAGTTGGATTAATTTTAATTGAAGCTTTACTTTAGAGAAGGCTTACTCCTATGGAATAGATGAAATTGAAATCATAAAACATATTTGCAGTAATTCCTTCATTGAAAAACTCTGAATAATATGAATTTGTGAATAAAATACTTTCCAAAATGGTAGAACCAAAAAAACAAAAATCTAAGGTTTTAGCCAATAACTTTACTCTAGAATTTAAAGTCATACCACATTAATGAGAGTTCTCTGAAGAGGTTAAAAATAAAAAAAGAACTATAAAAAATTTTCATAGATGAAATTAAGAAAATGGCTGAAGCAGTAGATTATGATATTCTAGAAATCGGTCTTACGTAAAATTTATTCAAATTCACTTCATATTTAAAAGAAAAACAACTAATTTAAAACTTATTTTAAAAAATAACTATACTCTCATTAATAAATATTTTATATAAAATAAAATAAATAATGTATGCAATTAATTTAGAATATTTTATTTATTGTTAATTTAACTCAAAAATTTTTGAAGTCAAGATTTCCATTGGTTCTATTATTTCTTAATATTAATATCTTATCTATCACTTCTTATTTTCTTCACAACTTAAAAAAATTTGCTATTTCTTTAATAGGGGTAAGGGAATTCCTGCAGAATATTTTGGAATGAGCTTAAAAAAGTGTTAACATATCATTTCTTTGGATCTTAATCTTAGGTAATTTTATTAATACTGATTTAATTAGATTTTTGAGGAAATAACTCATTAAGTATTAAAGAAAAAGAAATTCTGCTTTTGATTAAATTTTTAATTTATTTATTAATCAAACAACCCACCATAAATGAATAATGTTTTCAGTATTTAAAAAACCATTTTTTATTATTTTAATGAAGGGTCTTCAGTCATTATAAAAGTTCTGTCACTTTTTATACATTATGTGATAATAGCTGACTCTTATGTTGTTATTATAATAAAGTATTAAAAATTACATTAGAATTATGATAAGATCTAATAAAGAGTTTACCTTGATTAAAAGTTCGAGGAAGGTGTTTACAATTTTTTTAAACTAAATAAAATTTTAAAACAACATTTAATTTGAAATCCATATAAAAACTTTAAAAGTCATCTCAAATTTTCAAATATTTTTGCCTACCATTTTGTAACAATGTTAGATTTTTTACATTTAAGTATTTCTTTGAAGGAAATTTAATGTGCTCTATCTTATTAAACATTTAATAGTTTACGATAACTCAACTATCAATATTTTCTAAAAAAAGTGACAGAACTTTTATAATGACCAAAAATATTAATTTTAACTAAGGTGCAAAATTAAAAAAATAATTATTTTGGGTATGCATCTTAATTACAGCTCAGATGTAAGTAAAAACTAACAGAAATAAAATATTTATTTATTAAATAATCGAACAATTGACTTATTTACTTATTTCTTACTTTTTATTTTTTTATCAATCACTTATTATTTCTAATAGAAGAAATAATCTTGGAGCAGAAGGAGCAAAAATTATAGGAACAAGCTTAGAAAAGTGCTAAAATATCTGTTTTTTGAATCTCAATCTAATGTAATTTTATAATATAATAATTTCATTAGGTTTTTAAACAAATGATTAATTAGCTACAAAACAAAGAAATAAATTGAATTATTAAGATGTTAATAAAACTTATTTTGATTAAATATTTATTAATTAATCAAATAATCAATCAATATATGTTTATATTTTCTTGTTTCGATACTTATTACTTTCACTTTTATTATTTTTCACTTCTTATTTTCAAGATAAACTTAAAAATTTATAATTTTCTGAGTAGTTAAAATAATCTTGGTGCAGAAGGAGTAAAAAATATTGGAATGAGCTTAGAAAAGTGTCAAAATATCACCTCTTTGAATCTCAATCTTTTGTAATTAAATATTGATTTGATTATGCTTTGAGTAAATTATTAATTTAGTAAGAAAGATAAATAAAAGTTGCTTTTGATTAAATTTTACAAATAATCAATTTATTTTCTTATTTCTTACTTTCAATTTTTTTTGCTATTTTTTATGATTTTCTAAATAAATTAAAACCAATTTGTTATTTTCTGAGTAGTAGAAATGATCTTGATGCAGAAGATGTAAAAAATATAGAAATAAGCTTAGAAAAATGCCAAAATATCAGTTCTTTGATTCTGGATCTCAGGTAATTTTGCTAAATATTAATTGTGTTTTTAAGAGAATGATTAATGAAGAACAAAAAAAGAAAGCAAATAAGTAATTATTAAATAAAGCTAAGTTTTCATTACATATCTATTTACTAATCAAATCATCAATAAATTTATATATTTATTTACTAGAAAAAAAATAAAAAATGTTTTCTATTTTCTGAATAGTTTTAATAATCTTGGTGTAGAAGGAGCAAAAATTATTGGACTAAGCTTAGAAAAGTGCCAAAATATAAGTTCTTTGAAACTCTATCTTAAGTAATTTTGTTATTTAAATTTTGATTTAACTAAATTTTTAAGATAATTATTAATTAAGTACAAACAAAAAAAACTAAATATGTAAATAGCAAATAAAATCTACTTTTGATTAAATATTTATCAATAAAATAGTCAATAGATGTTTTTTTTCTTTACTTATTTCTATTTTCTGAGTAGGGGTAATTATCTTGGTGCAGAAGGAGTAAAAAATATTGGAATGAGTTTAGAAAAGTGCCAAAATATCAGTTCTTTGAATCTCAATTTCTTGTAATTTTGTTAAATAATTATTTAATTAGGTTTTTCAGAAAGATACAAAAAAAAAGAAAGAAAGTTAATGAGTAAGTAGAAGATACTTTTTATTAAATATTTATTTTCTTCTTTCTTTACTTCTTAATTTCAATATTCCTATCACCCCTTATTTTCAAAAAGAAATTGAAATAAAAAATTATTTTCTGAGTAGGTTAAATAATCCTGGAGCAGAAGGAGCAAAAAATATTAGAATGAGCTTAGAAAAGTGCTAAAATATCACTTCTTTGAATCTCGATCTAGAGTAATTTTATTAAATACTTATTTAATTAAGCTTTTAAGCAAATAATTAATTTAGTAAGAAAGAAACTAATTTAAAAGCTACATTTTATTAAATATGAATATTTCTCAATCAAATACCTTATCAAAAATTATTTTTATTTACTTATTTCTTTACTTTTTACTTTCAATTTTATAATTTTTCGCTTCTTATTTTCAAGATAAACTTAAAAAATTTATTATTTTCTGAGTAGCTCAAGTAATCTTGGTGCAAAAGGAGCAAAAAATATTGGAATGAACTTATAAAAGTGCCATTATATCATCTCTTTGAATCTTGATCTTATTTAATTTTTTAAATACTGATTTCATTAGGTTTTTAAGCAAATGAATTATGTATAAAAAAACAAAAGAAAGTCAATAAGTAATTAGTAAATAAAAACTGTTTTTGAAGAAATAATTATTTATCTACAAATAGTAAAATAAAGAAATTTAAATTTTTTATTATCTATCTCTTCTTTTTTTTCAAAACAAATTTATTATTTTCTAAACAGTTGATTAATAAACTTTTTTATTCAATATTTTATTTTTTTACATTTTTTAAAAGTTAGTTTGAAAACAATTAGTGTTGAAGAAGCATAAGAATTAAGATAAAAACTTTTAAAAGCTAAAAGATTAGTAATTTAGGAGATTTCTATATTATGAAAATGAAAAAACTATTGTAAAATTTATAGCTTAATTATTAGATTAACAATCAAGTAATGATAGATAGTGTCTGAAAATTTATTTTTTGTTTATGTATTTTATTAGATCTACAAATTTTTTATCAATTTAATTTATATTTACTGATTAAAATTATGTTTTTATTAATTTTTATAAAATCTATTAATATGTAATTATTTATTATTTCTAATTTAAAAGTAAAATATTTAGATTTTATTAATTTTATTTTTAATTAAAAAAAATTATAAAATTTTCCTCAAAAACTCTTAAAATAACCGGTTTAATACCTATCATAATACCATTATAATAAAAGCAGAAAATATCTTCTTCAAAAAAAAATTCACTCTAATCTTATTTAAAAAAGTACTTTTTACCCAAAAAATGTAAAATTTAATTAAAAAATGTTTTAAATTAATCTTAAAAGAGTTTTTAAAAAATAATTATTGATTTATTTATTATGAATGTTGGAAACCAGAAATTATTATCTTGTGAATATTCATAAAAAGATACCAACTCTTAGCATAACAAATTTATAATAAAAATCAAAGATAGATAATAAATATGGAAATAAGTATATCTTTATTTACTTCATAAATCCCCTTTCGTATCAACTGCTTCTCTCACATTTTCTCAAATATGATCAACAACAGAATTAATTAATTTTTAATCAATTTGCTCAAACTATATTCTTATTATTTGTTTTGATTATTATTACTTATTTTTAAATTCTTAATTTACTTTTAACTTTCCTAAAGAATATTTCATTGAGCTAGCTACATGCATACAAGTTTTTAGAGTTATAATATGGAGGATAAGGTGTATTTTAAATTATATCTATTTTATTACTTTTGATAAATTAATATGTTGGTTTAGATGTATGGGATAGAGATATTTAATTAAGAAACTCTAATTTTAAATTTACAAAATGTTAGCTTTTTTTATAATAATAAATTAAAATTTTTAAGCAGAAAAATATTTGATGCATTAATTAGTTGAGATGTTTTAATAATATATTTATTAAATATACATCAAATCTACTTATTAAATTATTTTAAAATCTTAAACAGTCTCATTTGATTTTTATTTTTTATTTTTTAAGGTTTATTTTTTGGAGATAATAGGATATATATCAAAAATAAATACTTCATGCATCATTCTAATATGGATATTTCTTACATGGGTAAATAAAATAATAAATCTATTGAACTTTTATTAAAATAAATCTTTAATTATGAATTAACGTATCATTTAATCAACTCGAAATATTTTGAATTATCAAGTATTTAGAGTATTTAATATGATTTTTATTTTATTTAGATTAACATTTATTTTTATAAATTAATTAAAAAATTAATAATTTCTAAGGAGAAAATAGATAAATAATATGGACAATAAAATATCAAAGAAGGGAAAACAAATAAATAAAATAGTTAGAGGGAAAAATTGTTTAAGATTTCCTCAATAAAAACAAATACGAATATCTTTACATATTAAGAAGAAGTGATTTCTCTATGGTAGTTCAGGCGCTTTCTAAAAAATCGTAGAGTTTAGTAGCAATTAAAGTTCTTTACAACTTTTAGGGATAAAGAGAGATTGATTTACAATAATCAGATAAAGAAATTAAGGCTCTCTAAAAGCTGAGCAATGAGAAATATGTCTTGTAAATTGTTGAAACAATATAAGATAATAAACAAGGATTAATGGCCTTAGTTACTGAATTTTGTGATTTTAATATTGATTATCAAAATAATCATCATTTACATAAAATTATCATAGGCAATTTAACAACAATATTTGACTTAAACTAACTTGACTATGAATAAGTCTTAGCTATGGTATATCAATTGTTGTAGGTAGGGTTTACTTTTCCTCTAAGAAATTATTAGTAGAATATTTATATTCCAAAACTCATTATTAAATTAAATACTAAATATATATTTTACAATTATTATAGATAAATTAAATATATTCTTCTAAAAAATATTTATATTAATTTTTAATGGTAATTATTGGAAATTAATAATCACAATACTTGAAGTAATACTTATTTGTTGGGCAACTGGCTTAAAAAAAATTTATTTAGATATCAATTAATATTCTTTCTTGGTCTAAAAGTTTTTACAAGATCCTTTTAGACCAACCCTCAAAAACAAGTTTAAAATAGAATATAAGAAATATTATAGTCCTTCCCAGCCAAGATCGGCTTATATATGCTGATATGCCCATGAGTTATCACTATTCTTTTTTTTATTAATGTCTGTTAGATTCCATAATTTCACCAGATAGTTTTTTTGTTTCTTCCCATTTATTTTTTGTTTTATGATTTCAGATAATTTTAAATTTTTATTTTTTGTGAAAAATTAATTCTTTTTAATTATTTTTTTGAATATGAAAAAAATAAACACTATACATTTATTTAATGTAAATAAAAGAATTTGTTTTTCAAATAAAAAAGCAAATAAAAAAAACAAGTAATTTATAGGTTTCATTGTTAAGGATCACTGCTCTTGAACACCCTTTGTCATAGTTTTAGAGGTATTACAGTATGTAAAAAAAGAAAGAAATTAAATGAAGAAGAAGAAGAAGAAGTTGTTTTTTTTTAATGTTTATTCCTTTGCTTATTACTTTCAATTTTCTTATCTTATACTAAAAAAAATTAAAACAAATTTCTTAATTTTTGAGTAGTGGAAATAATCTTGGTGCAGAAGGAGCAAAAAATATTGGAGAGAGCTTAGAGAAGTGTCAAAATATTAGTTCTTTGAATCTCGATCTAGGGTAATTTTGTTAAATGTTTATTTAATTAGGCTTTTAAGAAAGAGAGTGATTCAAAAAAAAGCAATAAATTAAGCCTTTTTAATATTTACCAATTTCAACAAATCTATTATTTCCTGAGTAGTTTAAATTAAGTTTGTGCAGAAGGAGCAAAATGTATTTGAATGAGCTTATAAAACTGCCAAAATATCCATTCTTTGAATCTATGTCTCAGGTAATTTTGTTAAATATTCATTTAATTAGCAAATAGTTAATTAAATACAAAAAAAAGGTAAATAAATAACTAAGTGAAAGCTTTTTTTGATTAAATGTGTATTTCTACTTTAAATCATCAATCTGTTTTTTATTTATTTACTTCGTTCTTCGATTTTCTTATTTATTGCTTCTCATTCTTAAAAAAAATTTTTTATTTCTTGAATAGTATGAATAATCTTGGTGAAGAAGGGACAATAAATATTGGAATGAGCTTAGAGAAGTGCCAAAATATCAGCTCTTTGAATCTTAATCTAGAGTAATATTATTAATTACTGATTAATTAGGTCTTTATGCAAACGAGAAAGAAGGAAATAAAATAAATAAGTAAGTAAGTTAGAAAAAGCTGATTTATATTAGTTATTTATTTGTTGTTCAAATTCAAAATATTTTATTTCTTACTTTCAGTTTTCTTATCTATAGTTTCCTATTTTCAAAACAAATTTATTATTTTCTGAGTAGATCAAACAAATTTTATGCAGAAGGAGCAAAAAGTATTGGAATGAGCTTAGAAAAGTGCCAAAATATCACTTCTTTGAATCTTAATCTAAGGTAATTTTTTTAATGGATTTAATTAAATTTTGAAGCAAATGATTAATTAAGTAAAAAACCAAGAAAGAAAAAAAGTAAATAAGTAAGTAATTATAAGAAAATAAAAGCTGCTTAAGATGAAATATGTATTTATTAATCAAAGAATCAATCTATTAATATATTTATTTACTTATTTCTTTATTTCTTTCTCAAATTTTCATATCTATCTAAGCTTATTTGCAAAATAAATTAAAACAAATTTGTAATTTTTTGAGTAGATAAATTAACTTAAATCGTTTAAATTTTTATTTTAAAAATTATTTTATAAGAATTAATGTATCACTTAAAATTTCCAATAACTTAAAAATCTTCATTCAATATTTCTTTTAATATTTATCTTTTTTCTCATCTTTTAATGTTTTTTCAGAAATTTATTTTTTTTTTTAAATTAAGATAACAATTTTTAATTAGAAAATAGATAAATAATATGGACAATAAAATATCAACAAAAAGCAACCTTTATATAGATTAAATAGAATTGTAAGAGGAAAATATAATTAAAGATTTCCTTAAGAAAAATAACTATGAATATCTCTCGATATTAGGAAATGGGGATTTCTATTAGGTAGTTAAGGCATTTTCAGAAAAATTATAGAGATTATTAGCAATTAAAATCCTCAAAAAAATTAAGGGCAAAAACTAGATGGATTTAGAATAATTTGAGAAAGAAATAGAGATTCTCTAAAAGCTTAAGAATGAGGTATATGGCTTACAAATTGTTGAAAAGATTTAAGATTATGAGCAAGGATTAATTGCCATAGTTACTGAACTTTGTGATTGTAAAATATTGATTGTCAAAATAATCATCATTAATATAAATTATCATAGGCAATTTAACTACAATATTAGAATTAAACTCAATTAACTTTGAATAAGTCTTGGCTATGACTTACTAATTGTCGAAAGGTTTGCTTATTCTTTAAGAAAACGGTATCATTCAAAGCGATATTAAGCCTGAAAATATTTTATTTAGCAAATACAGAAATCAGTTTTTGATTGGTATAAAAATTAATTGCATCGTATCAAAATTTTCAACTACTTAATTTATTAAAAGCTGACTATAGATTATGTAAGATTGTGGCAGATTAGAAGACTTGGACAGTAAAATGAATAAATTATTTTAATTAATATTCTATTTTCTTTTGTAATTATAAAGTCCTTTAATGACTATGCTTGTTACAAATCTCCTGAAGTTATGAATTAACAAAAACCCTACACAATAACAGTAATTAAAATATTACATATAAAGAAACATAAATAAATATATTTAAAAGGTTGATGTTTTCTCAATTGGATAAATCTTAATAGAAGCTTTTCAATAGAGAAGACTTACTCCTATGGAATGGATGGGATTGAAATCATAAAACTTATTAGCTGTAATTCCCTCCTTGCAAAACTCTGAATAATTTGAATTTGTGAATAAAATACTTTCGAAAATGGTAGAACCAAACAAAGATCTAAGACTATAGCCAATAGCTTTAATCTAGAATTTAAATTCATATGATATCAAAGAGTATTCTCTTAAGAAACTAAGAATCCAAAAAGAACGAAGAAAAATTTGCATAAATAAAATTGATAAAATAGCCTAAGTAATAGATAATGAAATTGTAGAAATAAAACTTGAGTAAAATTTATTCTAATTAACTTCATATTTAAAATTAAACAAATTTAAAAATTTTTTAATTTATATTTAATTAATAGCTCTATAAATTAAAATAACAATTTATTCAATTAATTTAGAATATTTGATTTATTGTTGTTGAGCTTCAACAATTTAAGAATTCTAAATTTTTATTGATATATTATTTCTTACCTTAAATATCTTATCTATTGCTTCTTATCTTCAAAAAAAAAAATTGTTATTTTTTGTAGTGGAAATAAATTTATTGAAGAAGAAGCAAAAAATATTGGAATATATTTATAAAAGTGCAAAAATATCAGTTCTTTGAATCTCTATCTTATCTGAGGTAATTTTGCTAAATTCTGATTTTATAAGTCTTTTAAAAATATTAAGGAATAACTAAACAAAGTAAATAAATAAGTAAGTAAAAGCTGCTTTTGATTAAGTTTTAAACCTATTTATTATATACTTATTTCTTTATTTCATACTTTCGATTTTCTTATTTATCTCCATTAATTTTTAAAACCAATTTATTATATTTTGAATAGTTGTAAAAATCTTGACGCGAAAGGGGTAAAAAGTGTTGGAAAGATCTTATAATAGTGCCAAAAAATAAGTTCTTTGATTCTCTATCTCGAGTAATTTTATAAAATATAGATTTAATTATGTTTAAAATCAAATCATTAATTCAGTGCGAAAGAAAGAAGGAAAATAAATCAGTAATTAAGTACTACTGTAACTGTAATTAAGGTCTCTAATGAAGGCCTAAATTAAAAAAAAACTATTTTGATATTAAAAAAATAATTAATTTTGTCTCAAAATATCCTAAAAAATTATCAAAATCTATTTTGATATGCTCAACAATAAAAAAATATATTCAGAAGCTAGAAATAATTGATTTATTCTGCTAATTAAAAACAAATTTATTTCTTAAAAATATTTTTTCTTTATTTTTTTACTGAAGGTGCAAACTCAAAATTAAGTTGCAAAATTAAAAAAAAATTATTTTTAGGCTTGCACCTTAAATTAAATCTCTAAAAGTAAGTAAAAAGCTGATTAAATTTAATTATTTATTTATTAAATAATTAGAGAATTCATCTAATTATTCATATTTATTTGCTTATTTACTTATTTCTTACTTTCAATTTTCTTATCATCAAAAAAAACTAAAATCAATTTGTTATTTTCTGAGCAGTTACAATAAAATTGGAGCTGAAGGAGCAAAAACTGTTGGAATGAGATTAGAAAAGTGCAAAAATATCACTTCTTTGAATCTCAATCTTTAGTAATTTTTGTTAAATACTATTAAGCTTTTCAAAGAATTAAAATAAATTAGAAAGTAGTAAAAAAATTTTTTTATTTTGTAGTGGAAATAAACTTGGTTCAGAAGGAGCAAAAAATATTGGAATGAGCTTAGAAAAATGCCAAAGTATCAGTTATTTGAATCTTCATCTAGGGTAATTTTTTAGATACTGATTTAGTTATAATTAGGTTATTAAACAAATTGCTTAACAAAATAAGAAAAAAAGAAAGTAAGTAAATAAGTAATTAGTAAATAAAAGCTGCTTTTTATTTAACATTTATTTATTCGTCAAATAATCTACCAATAAATATTTATATTTACAGATTACATTAATTCTTACTTTCAAAAATTTCTTATTTATTACTTGATATTTTTAATAAAATTAAACAAATTTGCTATTTTCTGAGTAGAAGGAATAATATTGGTACAGAAGGAGCAAAATATATTGGAATAAGCTTACAAAAGTGTCAAAATATCATTTCTCTGAATCTTAATATTAGGTAATTTTGTTAATCATAGATTTAATTAGATTTTCTTTCAATTTTCACATCTATCTCAGCTTATTTGCAAAGCAGATTATAACAAATTTGTAATTTTCTGAGTAGTTTGAATAATATCGGTTGAGATGGAGCAAAATGTATTGTGAAAAGCATAGAAAAGTGCTAAAATATCAATTCTTTGATTCTCTATATAAAGTAATATCGTTAATTACTGATATAATTAGGTTTATAAGCAAATGATTAATTAAGCACAAAAGAACAAAATAAAATGAAAATTAAGTAGTAAATAAATCTGCTTTGATTAAATAATTATTTAGAGTAAACTATCAATAAAGAAATGTATTTATACTATTTATTTATTTATTACTTATTTTATATTTTTAAAATTTTTAAAAGTGATATCACAAGAAATGAAAAAGAAGCATAAAATTTAAAATTAAAGCTTTTAAAGGCAAAAAGATTAGCTTTTCTTGAAATTCATTTTTGAATGATGAAACAAACATATTGTTAGATGTGGAATTATTTTTTAGTTGAAGGATACATCCATTACAAAATAATATAATTTTTTTTATTGTATTTTATAAGAATTTTTATATTTTGTTTTTAAATTTTAATAATGAAAATAATTTTAAAAATATATTTTAAAAGTTAATTTTTAAGATAAATTAGCTAAATTTACACTTAATTATATTATATTAAACATAAAATAATAATTTTAACATAAAAATGTCTATTCAAATACCAAATTTTGTGTTTTGTTAGATAGAGAAAGCAAATATTTTTACAATTAAAATACTTGAAAAAATAATGATTGCCCTTTTTTTAATATTTAGAAAGAAACTACAAATAAAATCACTAAGTTAAATCTATTCATTTTTAAAATGGAAAATTCAGAATTAAATAATGATTTAAATAGAAAAAAGAGTAACCTCCTCCTCTAGAAAAGGAGAAAATGATGTTATGAATAATCTTTAAGATTACAAATGCAGGAAATTAATTAATTACATTTGATAACATAAAAGAATATTAAATTTATTAAGGGAACTATATTGTTCATTTTTATGTATTTATAAAATCTAACTTAAATAAGCACTGCAATATTTCAAAAATAAACTAAATTTGAAAGAAAAAGCTAGTTTTTTTTCTTTTTTGTATATTGTTGAAGGTAGCCTTTAAAAATCAAACAATTAATAAACAACATATTGAAATATTTTCGGGGTATATGTATAATATAAAAGTCCGTGGGTTTTATTTTGCATCAATAAATGATAAATTATTAAATCTGATATTTGTTTGCTTATTTTGTTTGACCTCTATAAATAAATCTATTTACTTTTATCAATTAAAATTAGATTTTAAATATCTTTATGATATCTAATTACTTTAAAAAATAATTAGTATTCCTATATATTAAATGTTATTTTTAGTTTATTTTAAAATTTAAATTAGTTTATTGATCTTCTTTCTTTAAATTCTTCAAAATCTTTAAATTATTACATTTATTCATTTTCAGAAGATTCCAAACTTTCATATTTTAAATAATTTTATTTGTTTGAAAATAGGATTTATGAACAAATAAAATGATAAATTTATGTAATTTGTATTAAAATAAATCATTAAATATGAATTAATCTATCATTTAATCTTCTCAAAATATTTTGAATTGCTTTAATATTTATAAGTCTTCCATATTTCTTTAAATATGTTCTTTTATTCTTATTTGTTTACCATAATAATATATATAAATTTAATATGTTTAACTTTTTTTTTTTTTTGATATTTTATATAATTTAAAAAATATATGAATAACCAGCATGCCATGTATGCATGCACACACAAGAGAATTTCATTTTCATGAAAAATCTTTTTGATTATCAAACAGTTAGAATATTTAATATGCCTTTTATTCTATGTAAACTAAAACATATTTTTGTAAACTAAGAAAAAAGTAATTTCTAAGGAGAAAATAGATAAATAATATGGGCAATAAAATATCAAAGAAAGGGGAATCATTTACAACCCACGGAATAGCAGAGCTAGAGGAAAAAACAATTTAAGATTTTCTCAAGAAAAATAAATATGAATATCTATAAGTGTTAGGGAAATCGGATCTCTCTGTGGTAGTTAAGGCATTTTCAAACAAAACATAGTGCTCAGTAGCGATTAAAATTCTTTAGACTATCAAAGGGCAAAACAAGATTGATTTAAGATAATTCAAGATCCTGTCAAAGCTTAAGAATGAGAAATATGTCTTGCAAATTATTGAAAAGATTTAAGATGATTAACTAGGATTAATTGCCATAGTTACTGAACTTTGCAGTATTAATATTGATTATTAAAATAATTATCATTTATTTACATAAAATTATCATAGGCAATTTAACGACAATATTTGACTTAAACTAACTTGACTATGAATAAGTCTTAGCTATGGCATACCAGTTGTTGAAGGGTTTGCATATCCTCTAAGAAAATGGTATTATTCATGGCAATATTAAGCCTGAGAATATTTTGTTTAGCAAATAAAAAAATCAGTTCTTGATTGGTATAAAATTGATAAGATTGAACCAAATTTTGAAATAACTAATTTATAAAAAAGCTGATTATGGATTATCTAATAAGATCATGACCAATTCCTCTTCTTAGAAAAATTTGAATGTAAAATGAATGAATTATTTGAATTAATGGATTTATTTCTTTTATAATTATAAAGTCCCTTTAGGACAATGTTTGTTACAAGTCTTCAGAAATTATGAACTAGATAAACCATGAAACAAGAACTGTAAATACAATATCTCATACAAATAAATTTAAATTAATAAATAAATTTGAAAGGTTGATGTTTTCTCAATTGGCTTAATCTTAATTGAAGCTTTTCTATAGAGAAAGCTAGCTCCTATAGAATGGAAGGAATTGAAATGTTAAAGCTTATTTGCAGTAATTCCTTGCTTGTAAAACTCTGAATAATTAGAATTTGTTAATAAAATACTGTCCAAAATGGTAGAACCAAATAAAGATTTAAGGCTTTAGCCAATATCTTTACTTTAAAATTTAAATTCGTTTAATATCAATGAAAATTCTCTTCTGAAGCTAAGAATAAAAAATCGACTAAGTAAAATTTGCATTTAGGAGATTGATGAAATAGTGAAAGCAATAGATTATGACATTGTAGAAATAAAACTTCCGTAAAATTTAATTAACAAACAAAGAAAAATTTACTTTTTATTTAAAATATGAATAACTAATTTAATTTTATTTTAAATAAACTTATTAATTAATTAACAAATTCTACTTATTCTAAAATAAAAAGAAAAAAATTTATTTTGACTACTTTATCTTTTTTTAATTCGCTTAAAATCTTTTTGAATTCTAGATTTTGTTTGATTAAATTATTTCTTTCTTTCTTTCAGTATCTTATCATTAACCTAATTTTCAAAACAAATTTTGTATTTTTTTAGTTGTAGAGATAATCTTGGATCAAAAAACATTAAAAAAATTGGAAAGTTCTTAGAAAAGTGCTCTAATATCAGTTCTTTAAATCTAATTCTTTGGTAATTTGATTAAATTTGTTTTAATTAGGTTTTTAAGCAATTGATTAATTAAGTATTAAACAACAAAATTAATTAAGTAAAAGCTGTTTTTGATTAAATTTAATATTTATTTTTAATCACACACCAATCTATTTAATTGTTTATTTACTTATTTCTTATTCCCAATTTTTTTTCTTATTACTTTCTATTTTCAAAATAATTAAACAAATTTGTTACTTTCTGAGTAGTCACAATAATCTTGGTGCAGAAGGAGCAAAATAAATTGGAATGAGTTTAGAAAAGTGCCAAAACATCAGTTCTTTGGATCTTGATCTTTGGTAATTTTTTTTAAATTGTGATTAACGAATCAAGCAAATGATTAATTAAGAATAAAAAAATGAAGGAAGAAAAGTTAGTATACGTTGTTGCTGTAATTAAGGTGCAAATTCTTACTTAAGCGTAGATTTTTTTGAAAAATTATTTAGAATACACCTTAATTATTAAGTTTTTCTAAAATTTTTTAGTATTTTTCAATTCTGAAAAACAAACATTAATTTTAATTAAGGTTCAAAATTTTAAAAATAAATATTTTGGGCCTTCACCTTAATTACAGCTCTATGGTAAAAGCTGATACTGATTAATATTAAATATTTATTAATTAAATAATCAACCAATCAATCAATTAATACATTTATTTATTCTTTTTCTATTTTATTATTAATCACTTCTTATTTTCTGAGTAGTGGAAATAAACTTGATGTAGAAGGAGCAAAAAATTTAGGAAAGAGCTTAGCAAAGTGCCAAAATATCAGTTCTTTGAATCTCAATCTTCAGTACTTTTATTAAATAAATACTCATTTAATTTTTAAGCAAATGATTATTATGGACAACAAAATATATTAATAAGTAGTAGATAAAATCTGCTTGAAGAAATAATTATTTATTTATTAATCAAACAACCAATAAATTTTGATTTTATTTACTTATTTCTTTATTTGTTAATTTCCATTTAATTATTATCTATAATTTCTTATTTTCTGAGTAGAATCAATAATCTTATATCAGAAGGAGCAAAAAATATAGGAAAGAGCTTAGAAAAGTGCCAAAATATCACCTCTTTGAATCTCAATCTAGGGTAGTTTTATTAAATACATATATAATTAGGTTTTAAGGAATTGATTAACTAAATATGAATGAAAGTAAATAAATAAATAAAAAACTAAATCAAAGTAGGTTTTGATTAGTTTTTAATTTATTTATTCATCAAACAACCAGTTAATATTTATTTATTTACTTATTTCTTACTTTCAGTTCTCATATCAAAAACTTCTTATTTTCAAAATAAATTAAAATCAATTTATTTGTTATTTTTTATTAGTTAAAATAATATTAATTCAGATGGAGTAAAAAATATTGGAAAGAGCTTAGAAAAGTGCCAAAATATCACTTATTTAAATCTCAATCTTTCGTAATTTTGTTAATTTTTGATTTAATTAAGTTTTTAGGAAAATGGTTAATTAAGTACAAATGATAGAAAGTAAATGTGTCAGTAGCAAAAAAAATCTGAATAATCTTACATATTTATTTATTAACCATTTAAAACTTATTTTATTATCTCTTACTATTAATTTTATTATTTATTATTCTTAATTTCAAAAAAAATAAAAATAAATTTGTTATTTTTTGGGTAGTTTCAATCAAATTGAAGCATAAGGAGCAAAAAATATTGGAGTGAGCTTAGAAAAATGTCAAAATATTAGTTCTTTGAGTCTCAATCTTCAGTAATTTTTACAATATTTATTTAATTAAGCTTTTAAACAAGAGAAAATTGTATTAAAAAAAGAAAGAAATTAAAAGAATAAGAAGAACCTGCTTTTTAATATTTATTTCTTTACTTATTACTTTCAATTTTCTTATCTCTTGCTTCTTATTCTAAAAACAAATTAAAACAAATTTATTATTTTCTGAGTAGTGGAAGTCAACTTAGTGTATATGGAGTAAAAGATATTGGAATGAGCTTAGAAAAGTGTCAAAATATTAGTTCTTTGAGTCTCAATCTTCAGTAATTTTCTTCAATATTTATTTAATTAAGCTTTTAAACAAGAGATTGATTATGTAAAAAAAAAGAGAAATTAAATGAGTAAGTGGAATTTGCTTATTTTTCTTTACTTATTACTTTCAATTTTCTTATCTATTACTTCTTATTGTATAAAAATAAATTTCAACACAATTTATTATTTTTTGAGTAGGTCAAATTAATTATATCAAGAAGGAGCAAAATATATTGGAATGAGCTTAGAAAAGTGTCAGAATATCAGTTATTTGAATCTCAATCTAAGGTAATTTT
>JH720295.1:702827-716097 GCA_000231825.2 Tetrahymena elliotti 4EA
AAAACTGCCAAAATATCATTTCTTTGACTCTTGATCTTGAGTAATTTTATTTAACTAATTAGATTTTAAAGCAAATGATTAATTTTGTACAGTAAAATGCAACGAAATAAAGTAAAAAAGTAAGAATAAATAAAAGCTGGTTTTTATTAAATTTATTTATTTATTTTTTTATTTAATTATTTTTTACTTTCAAACTATTATTTCTTGCTTCTTTTTTTTCAAAATAAATTAAAACAAATTTTTTATTTTTGAGTAGTAGAAATAATCTTGGTGCAGAAGGAGCAAAAAATATTGGAATGAGCTTAAAAAAGTGCCAAAAAATAGGTTCTTTGAATCTCGATCTTAGGTAAATTTGTGAAATACTTATTTATTTCATTTTTCAGATAATGATTAATTAAATCCAAAAGAAAAAAGTAAATAAAGCCAGTTTTTGATTAAATATTTATTTACTTCATCAACAAATTTATTTATTTACTCAAAAAACAATTAAAATATGCTTGTTATTTTCTGACTAGCAACAATGAACTTGGTGTAGAAGGAACTAAAAATATTGGAAGGAGCTTAGAAAAGTGCTAAAATATCAATTCTTTGAATCTCCGTCTGAAGTAATTTTCTTAAATTTATATTTACCATAGAATACCCATTAATTTACAATCACTTAATCCTCAAATTTTGTGATGTATTTTTTGAGAGTTATCAATCTTTTTAAATATTAAAACTTATTAAAACAATGCTCTATTTTATGAGTAGTTACAATAAACTTGGTGTAGAAGGAGCAAAAAGTATTGGAATGAATTTAGAGAAATGCCAAAATATCAGTTCTTTAAATCTCTGTCTCTTGTAATATTTTTAAATGCATATTAAATTAAGTTTTTCTAAAAAGTACAAAAAAAAGAAAGAAAATTAATGAGTAAGTATCTTCTTATTTCTTTACTTCTTACTTTGAATATTCCTATCTATAGATTCTTATTTTCTAAAGAAATTAAAACAAATTAATTATTTTCTGAGCAGTTTGAATGATCTGGGAGCAGAAGGAGCAAAATATATTGTTAAGAGCTTAGAAAAGTGCCAAAATATCAAATCTTTGACTCTAAATTTTGAGTAATTTTATTAAATACTGATTTAATTAAAGTAATTATGTATAAAATATGTTTTGAAGAAATACTTATTTATTAGGAGAAAAAAATTTTTTCGATATTTCTTTACTTCTTCCTTTCAATTTTCTGATCTTCCTCTTCTTTTTTTCAAAATAAGGTAATACAATTTTTTTATTTTATGAGTAGTTTCAATAAACTTGGTGCAGAAGGAGTAAAAAATATTGTCATGAGTTTAGAAAAGTGTCAAAATATAAATTCTTTGACTCTAAATTTTGAGTAATTTTTCATTAAATACTTATTTCATTAGGTTTATAAGTAAATGATTAATTATGTACAAAAAAGAAAGAAAGTAAATTAGTGAGTTGTAAATAAAACCTACTTTTGAAGAAATAATTATTATTTTACTAATCAAACAATCAATAAACTTTTATATTTATCTACATATTAAAATATATGAGTAGTAGGAACAATCTTGGTGCAGAAGGAGCAAAAAATATTGGAATGATCTTAGAAAAGTGCAAAAATATCAGTTCTTTAAATCTTAATCTTAGGTAGTTTTTGAAATACTTATTTAATTAGGTTTTTAAGGAAATGAATAACTAAAAACTAAAATAAGAATAATTCAATAATATCAAGCTTCTTTTGATTAAATATTTACTTGTTAAGCAATCAATAAATTTTTTATTCAATATTTGATTTATTTTTATTTTCTATAAGTAATAATAGAATTGATTTTAAAGAAGAATAAGAATTAATATCAAAACTTTTAAAAGCTAAAAGATTAGTCATTTGTAAGATTACTAAATGAAAATGAAAATATTATTGCAATATTTATAGCCTAATTATTAAATTAAAAATCAATAAATGATAATGTCTTAAAATTTATTTTTTTCTATTTATTTTATGTGA
This sequence comes from Tetrahymena elliotti 4EA, assembly GCA_000231825.2. Taxonomy (NCBI): domain Eukaryota; phylum Ciliophora; class Oligohymenophorea; order Hymenostomatida; family Tetrahymenidae; genus Tetrahymena; species Tetrahymena elliotti. The sequence continues at coordinate 704,834 of JH720295.1, forward strand.
TTTCTACAATATTTTATTGATGTAGCTCCTCATTAATTAAGTCCTTTTATATTTGGTCATTTTTTGTTAAAATCAGGCATAATTATCTTCTCTACCTCACTATGTTTTTTTAGTAGTTTTTTAATTGAATATCTATCTATCTATAAATAAATTTATAATTAAGAAAAATATTAAATTTTTTATTGAATAAAAATTATTAATGTATGATTTAGAATTAAGATAATAATAACATGTATAATGGTTTTGTTTCTTTTTAAGAATAATAATATTATGAAATAAAGAAAATGCCTAAAATCTGCTGATCATTTTTATTTGTAACTGATAAAAAATTAAAAGGGAATTCAAAAATAATCAAAGATAATTATTAGCAAAAAAACTAAATTCTTTAGCCTTTATATTTCCAAATTAAAAAATGTGTGTTAAAAGTAGCATGTAAAGAGATAAATCTTCATTTTCTATAAAATGTGTTTAAATTGCAAACAACTTTTAATTTTTAAAGGATTAGCCTAATTTTTACAATTTTTTAATAAAGAAAAAGTTAACAATTTTAAGTAGAAAATAGATAAATAATATGGGCAATAAAACAACAAAGAAAGAGGACAACTTTGTGACAAATTAAATACCATAGTTTGAGGAAAAAATAATAAAAGTTTTCCTCAAGAATAATAAATATCAATATCTATAAGTATTAGGAAAAGGTGATTTCTCTATGGTAGTTGAAGCATTTTCAGAATAATCATAGTGTTTAGTAGCAATTAAAATCCTTTAGAAGATTAAGGGAAAAAGCAAGACGGATTTATAATAATTTGACAAAGAAATTAAGATTCTCTTAAAGCTTAAGAATGAGAGATATGTCTTGCAAATTGTTGAAAAAATTGAAGATGATTAGCAAGGGTTAATTGCGATAGTCACTCAACTTTGCGATTGTAATATATATTATTAAAATAATTATCATTAACATTAGTTATCATAGGCAATTTAAATACAATATTTGACTTAAACTAACTTAACTATGAATAAGTCTTGGCTATGGCACATCAGTTATTGAAAGGTTTACTTGTCCTCTAAGAAAAGGGAATCATTCATAGCGATGTTAAGCCTGAAAATATTTTGTTTAGCAAATAAAAAAATCAATTCTTCATTGGTATTAAATTGATTATATAGTACCTAAATTTCAAATACTTAATTACTAAAAAAGCTGATTATGGATTTTCTAAGATTAAAAAAGATCTGCTTTCTTAAGAAACTTTGACTGTACAATTAATTAATTCATTCAATTAATAAACTAATTTCTTCTGTAATTAATTATAAAGTCTCTTAATGGCAATTACAAATCTCCTGAAATTATGAACTAGCAAAAACCCTTCAAAATAACAGTAATTAAAATATTACATGCAAATGAATTTAAATAAATTAATTTAAAAGGTTGATATTTTCTCAGTTGGATAAATCTTAATTGAAGCTTTTCTATAGAGAAGACTTACTACTCAGGAATGGAAGGGATTGAAATAGTAAAGCTTATTTGCAGTGATTCCTTCCTTGCAAAATGCTGAAAAGTTTGAATTTGTAAATAAAATACTTTCCAAAATGGTAGAACCCAATAAAGATCTCAGATTTAAACCAATAACTTTACTCTAAAATTTAAATTCATTTGATATCAATGAAAATTCTCTTAAGAAGTTGAGATTAAAAAAAGAACTAAGAAAAATTGACATAAATAAGATTGATGAAATCGTTAAAGCAATAAATTATGACATTGTAGAAATACAACTAAGGTAAAACTTCTTTTGAAAAATTGAGAAATTCACTTTATATTTAAAATAAGAATAGCTAGTTTCAAATTTATTATCAATATACATATTATTAAAACAAATTATTATTTTCTGAGTAGTAGGAATTTTAATGCTAGAGAAAAAACAAAAAATATTGGAATAAGCTTGGAAAAGTGTCAAAATATGAGTTCTTTGAATCTCAACCTCAAGTAATTATGTTAAATAGCAATTTAATTAGATTTTTAAGTAAATTATTAATCAAGAGAAAAGAATGAAAGAAAGTAAAAATATTGAGTAAAGGTAGCTTTTGATGAAATATTTATTTATTAATCCAAAATAAATAAACTGATTAATAAATATATATATGATCCTAAGATTCAATCCGATTAGGATTAAAGTTTTTGGTTTATATTTTTAATAATTTGATTTCTGAATTTTAGTGAAAGTTTTAAAATCTGATTTAGTTAATATTTTTATTTACTTATTTATATATATCTTTATTTTTATACCACAATAAATTAAAACATATTTTATATTGTGAGTAGAGACAATTATATTGGCGCAGAAGGAGCAAAAACTATTGTAATGAGCTTAGAAAAGTGCAAAAATATCATTACTTTGAATCTCAATCTAAGGTAATTTTGTTTAATATAGATTGAACTAGGTTTTTAATTAAGCAAATGATTAGTTAATTAAGTACATAAAAATAAAAGTAAATTAATAAATAAAAGCTGCTTTTGATTAAATAAATCATATTTCTTAAGAAATTTCCTAAAAAAATTAAAATAAATTTGTTTTTGTCTAATAGTTCCAATGATCTTGGTTCAGAAGGAGTAAAAAATATTGGAATGAGCTTAGAAAAGTGCTAAAATATCAATTCTTTGAATCTCGATCTTGGGTAATTTTTTTAATGATTTAATTAGGTTTTTGAGTAGGTTATTAAACAATTATAAAAGAACGAAAGAAAATAATTAAATATCTAAAGCCGCTTTTCATTTATTTATTCATTAAAAAATCAAAATTAATTGTAATATTTTTTTACTTATTTCTATACCTCTCTCTTACTTTCAATTTTCTTATCTATTTATTTTCAAAATAAAAAAACAAATTTACTATTTTAAGAGTAGTTGGAATAATATTGGTGCAGAAGGAGCAAAAATTATTGGAATGAGTTTAGAAAAGTGTCCAAATATAAGTTCTTTGAACCTCAGTCTAAGGTAATTTTGTTTTATATCGATTTAATTAGACTAAAAAAGCAAATCATTAATTCAGTGCAAAAAAATAAATAAATAATAACTAATAAGTAAAATTTAGTTTTTATTCAATATTCATTATTAAAAAATCAAAATGAATTTTTTTATTTATTTACTTATTTTTATATTTCTTACTTTCAGATTTCTTACATTTTCAAAATAAATTTGTTATTTTTTTCTAATTAGAGAAAACAAACTTGGTGCAGATGGAGTAAAAAACATTGGATTGAGCTTAGAATAATGCCAAAATATAAATACTTTGTATCTCGATCTAAGGTAATTTTGTTTAATATTGATTTAATTAGGTTTTTAACTAAAGGCAAATAATGAGTAAATTAACTACATAAGAACCAAAGTAAATTAATAAATAAAATTTGTATTTGATTAAATATTTATTTATGAATCAATAAATCAATTAAATATTTATTTCTTCAATTTTCTTCTTCATAATTCAAAATAAATTAAAATAAATAACTTATTATGTTATGAGTAGTAGAAATAAGATTGGTGTAGAAGGAGTAAAAAATGTTGGAGTGAGCTTAGAAAAATGCCAAAATATCAATACTTTGAATCTTAATCTTCGGTAATTTTTTTATTAATATTAATTTGATTAGGGTTATTAGTAAATGATAAATCAAATACAAAAAAACAAAGTAAGTAAAATTTACTTTTTATCAAAAAATAAATCCATCAATCTAAATATTTAATGGCTTATTTCTTTATTTCTTACTTTCAATTTTCTTTTTTTCGAAATAAATTAAAACAAATTTATTATTTTTCTGAGTAGTGAGAATAATTTTGGGGCATAAGGGGCAAAAAATATTGGAATGAGCTTAGAAAAGTGCTAAAATATCAGCTGTTTGAATCTCTATCTCCAGTAATTTAAATACCTTATTAAATTTAATTTATAAGTAAATCATTAATTAAGGACAAAAGAATGAAAGAATTTTATTAAATATGTAAAAGATTTGATAAAATAATAATTTTTTTATTAATCTGACTATTAAACAAAATAAATTATTCCGTTATTTCTCCATTTCTTAGTTTTAATTTTCTTATTATTGATTCTTATTTTAAAAACAAATTAAAACAAATTTGTTATTTTCTGAGTAGTTGGAATAATATTGGTATAGAAGGAACAAAAAATATTGGGATGAGCTTACAAAAGTGCTAAAATGTCAAGACTTTGAATCTAGATATATTGTAATTTTTTAAATACTAATTGTATTAGGTTTTAATTAATTAAGTACAAAAGAAAAAAAATGTTTTAATTAAATATTTACTGACCATACATACAATCAATATTTTTACAAAATTTCTTAATACAAATTTTTTATTTTTTATTGTAGAAGTACAGATGACATTAATCAAAAATATAAGTAAGGATTAAGATCAAAACTTTACAAAGCAAAAAGACTAGTAAAAATGATTGGTATTATTGAAGTACATATGGAATGATAAGCATTAATAATTTTTTAGATAGTTTAATGAAAATATCTATATTTTTATGACAATTGTTTTTTTAAATTTGTTATGATTATCTAATTATTAAGCCAATAATCAATGAATCATAGTATCTTATGTATTTTTTGTTTTTGAACAAAAAGCAATCAATCAAATAATTTTATCGCCAACAGCTTCTTAATATCATTATTTATTTGATATTTTCAATAATAACATATCATAATAATTACCGCTTTCAATCCTTCTAAAATTTAATAATAATTAACTAATAATCAGCTTTACAGTCACTTCCGAGACACTTTTGCTTATTTTAAGATAGACGAAAATTAAAGAGACACTTTAATATCATTCATTCAAATTATTATTTAAATTAAATAAAATTTAATACATGCAAGCCTAATAATTATTTTTATTTGTTCAGCCAAAAACAATGATTCCGAATCTAGCAATATCTACCTACCTCTTGATTATTTTTTAAATTAATTTTTATAAAATGAATGATTTATTTTCCTGAAAAGTTAAGTTCTGATGGATTTTTTCATTTTTTTAAATAATTTAAAATATTTTGCTTTTTAAATTAACAAATGATCAAGAAATCTATTCATGATAATTCGAAATAAATAAAAAATTTGCATTTAAAACAATTTTTTTTCTGTTATAATGTATTGAGATAATATTATTTTTATTAAAAATTTATCCAAATTTAGTTCAAAATTAAAAAATAAATAATCGCCTGAACTCAATCCTTTTATTTGGATGGTTAACTATTTGAGGAGGAAGTACTATTTTTTTCTCCTACTCTAATGGTGAAAGATTGTATTATTAAAATATCTAGACAACAAATTTATATTTATTTTCCTAGCAAATTTAAAAGACCCTAATCTGATTCCTAATCTGACAATTGTTTTTGTTAAAATGTGTAATTTGATGACCAAATAATAAATTTGCTCACAATTAAAAAAGATAATTTGCAAAGTTAATAGTAAGAAAAGAAAATAAACAAAATATACTTTTTGATAAATATGAATAGAATTTTAGTGGCTACAGCTATATTTTTATTCCTGTCTTGCTCTTTTGTTGTTGAAACAAATTGGCTAAGAGGCATTAAAGCTCCAAGAAGGAACTCAAGGCCTTACTCAGATATTTTACTAAAGGCTAAGAAGCTTATGGGTGAGTAAAATGCCAACTAAGTTAATGATTAGTTGAACTCTCTTAAGTAGATGTCTTAATAGTAAATCGTTGATTACTTTGCTAATCATAAATACTCAAGTGTTCAAGATTACTGGTTCTAGTATTACTTGCTTTCTGAACTTCTTTTATTCACTGATTCTAGTATATGGTAAAATCCTTCTAAGCAGTATATTAATGATCCTTTCTATAATGAGCTTGTTTAAAGTGATGAAGCTTATGGTTAAGATCTATAATAATGCAGAGACCAATCTAATAGTTTTATTACTCAAAAATAAAGTTAACAATACGAAATTAAAGATAAAAAGACTTTACAAGATTTACAATACGATTATGAAACTCTTGAATCCATTAATTAAGACATCTTTTATAATCATATCTATAAAAACATGCCAAAAGGAGTTATTCATCATCTCCATTGGTCTGCTGGCAACAATTATTAGGGATTAGTTAATAGCATCTAAGAATCTATTAGCAGCTAACCTTATGACAGCGAAAGAATTGTTGTTGCTTCTGTATAAGTTTTTCTTGAAGACACTACAGTTGGCAAGGTTCCTACTGAAAAAAATTATATCTAATACTTCTTGACTAAGTAAAAGTATGTTGACTCAAGTAAATCTAAGTAATTTGTGGAAGAAAACTAGGAAATTTTGACATAATTTGCAGAAAATGTAATGGAAAAGTAATAATGTTTAAACTACATAAAAGATGATAATGGCTTTAATCCTTAAAGTCTTGATCCTTTCATTAGAGGTTTTGTCTACTGGTACAGTTGTAATGGTTCTGTCTATGACAAAGGTATGCACTAAAAACAATAAGCTAAGTCTATGGAAGAACTTTCTGACATGCTAAAAAAAAGCATGGCATGCTTTTAATCTGATGAATAGGCTATCTAAAAATTACCTCAAGCTATCTTGAAGGAGAATGAATTTGAAAGTAAACACTAAAAAGAAATTCTTGGCATCTGGTTCTTCTTTGAACAAATCTTTTAAAGTGTTGGCGAATTACTTGATCATAAGGACATTTTCGAAAATCTTAATACAAATATGTTCTCGAAGCTAAAAGAATAAAAGACTTATGGTGTTGAATTTAGAAATAGTAATGATAAATTCTAAATTAAAACTTTCAAAAAAGATTCAGATGACTTCGAAATACCATTTAGTTACATAACCTTTGGTAGAAAGAATACAGGAAATGCAAGCTTTGGAAGCGTTATTGTCTAGGCTGCTCCAAATATTACTGATCCTCATTTTGCGGGAATAGACTTTGTAGCATTTGAAGATGATCCTTATGATGGTGCTAGAAATTTTTTTCCTGGAACTTTCACTGATATTCTAGAAGGAGATACTGAATCATACTTTGATTAAATGTTTGATTACTTGAATAATTAAAATGGTAAGATCTTTTTACATGCAGGAGAAACTAAATACTTCCCTAGTGGAACCGTAGATGATAGCTATACTAGCAAGCATTACATTAATGATAATCTTATTCATGCTGCGTTACTCCCTGGAGTTAAGAGAATTGGTCATGGTTTCGAAGCTTACAAAAATAACTTGCTTTTGAGTATCATTAACTAAAAAAATATTTCTTTTGAACTTTGTCCGATTTCAAATTAAATTCTAAAGTATAATGATATTGTCGTTAGCCCTTTGTTAAATCTCTTAAGAAAGGGTATGCAAGTAGCCATATCCCCTGATGGTCCTGGTTTTTATGGCTACAATGGTGTAGCTATGGATTGGTACTACCTCTTTATGGAAACTGATATCAAACCCAGTGAAGCTTACTTACTTCTCAAGAATTCAATTGAGCATTCATCAATCAAGGAAATAAAAGAAAACTCAGATCAATATCTGAAAAGACTCAGAGATGATTTAGCTGAATTCTTTAAAAGCTTAAAAAAACTCTATATAAATGAAAAATAACTAAAGTTATGATAAATATATATATAATAAACGTTCTTAAATAATATTGAAAATGTATTATTTAATTTTATAGACTCTATATCTTTAAATAAATTTTATATAAATTAAATAAAAAAATATTTCTTATGTTATTTTTTAATTTATGGATCAGAGAGACTTTTTAAGAAATTTTTATTTTCTAAAAAGTAGAAATTTATAATGAGTAAAATAATGATGAAGTTATAATCAATCAGATCATATTATTTATAAAAATAAAAATGATCTATAGTAAGAAGAGGACTAAGACTAGTTAGAAAAAAGGATTTTAGAAAATGAAGAAGACTAAATATTTTTAATAAACAAAAATAATAAGTTCTTATCTAAATTTATATATTAGTATTTTTTAAACAATTTTCTGATTAATCACATACAAAATACTTTAAGATAAAATTGCCACTGGATGAACTACCTCCCTGCTTACTATGGCTGATTTATTTTGAGAGTTTGCTCAGAATTGAAAAGAATATGATTGATTTCATGACTTTATCATTGAAAATAATGAATAATATGATTTTTCAAATTTAGTTGATGGTAAAAGAGTTAAATTAAATTGTGTTTTTTTAATTTTGTATTTATTTTTAGGAATATTTTAAATCTAGTAATAAAAAGTATAAATTTATAAGCAAAGTATTTTTAGAAATATTATACTATTTTAGTTTTTTTCATATTATTATTACTTTATCCATACATACATAACTCATACTAAATTTACTATTATTTCTCAATTAGTTTAAAAAAAAGCAAATATGATGCAATCATTCTTAAATTTCAATCAAACAAAAGTATTTTCTTAACTATTTTTAAAGTTCCATCTGGAGTTCGTGTGCTTGCTTGTTCTAAAAATAGAAATAGATTCTCACAAAATTATTTTTTCTTTCAGGAATAATACTTTTTTGCACCAAAATATGTGATGTATTAATTATTTAAGGAGTTTTAATCTGATATTTATTAATATGCATTAAATATTTTAAGCATATACTAAATAAATAATTTTAGATAAGTTAATCTATCAATTAATACCTAAATTATTCTAAATTGCTTTGGTACTTAAAACATTTATTTAATTCAATATATCAAAAAAAGAATTTTTATTTAACCTTTAAAATCTACTTTAAAAACTTTAAAACTAAGCAGCAAATATGTAAAAAATTATTTATTCAAAAGAAAAATATTTTTGAGCAGTTAAAATATTCAATATGACTTTGAATATTCAGAGATTAGCTTTACTTCATTTTTATATTTTTTATAAATCAAAAAAAATTTAAGAATTTTTAAATAGAAAGTATATCAATAAATAAATAATATGGGTAATCAAATTACAAAGATATTTAGTACATATATCACCAATTAGATACCATAGTCAGAGGAATAAATAATATAAGATTTCCTCAAGAAAAATAAATATGAATAACTAAAGGTATTAGGAATTGAGGATTTCTCTATAGTAGTTAAGGCGTTTTCAGAATAATCATATTGCTTAGTAGCAATTAAAATTATTTAGATGATTAAAGAAAAAAGCAAGATGGATTTAGAATAATTAGAGAAAGAAATCTAAATTCTCTAAAAACTTAAGAATGAGAGATGCACCTTGCAAATTATTGAAAAAATTTAAGATGATGAACAAGGATTGATTGCCATAGTCACTGAACTTTGCGATTATAATATAAATTACCAAAATAATTATCATTAAAATTATCTTAGGCAATTTAACTACAATACTTGACTTAAACGAACTTGATTATGAATAAATCTTGGCTATAACTTACCAGTTATTGAAGAGTCTACTCGTCCTCTAAGAAATGGGAATCATTCATAGTGATTTTAAGAATGAAAATATTTTGTTTAGCAAATAAAAAAACCAGTTCTTGATTGGTATTAAATTGATTATATTATATCTAAATTTTTGAATATTTAACTTATAAAAAGCTGATTTTGTTTGGATTATCTAAGATTATGGAAGATCCTTCTTCTGTGAAACGACTGTAAAATGAGTGAATTAATTGAATTAAAGTACTAATTTATTTTGTAATTTTAAAGTCTCTTAATGCCAATCTTTGTTGTAAGTCACCTGAAGTTATAATTTAGGAAAAACCCTGCGCAATAGCGGTAATTAAAATATTACAAAAAAATAAACTTAAATCGATAAATAAATTAAAAAGGTTGATGTTTTCTCTATAGAATAAATTTTAATTGAAGCAATTCTATTTAGAAGCTTGACTCCTATGGAATTGGAGAGATTGAAATTATAAAGTTTATTTACAGTAATTTCTTCCTTTCAAAACTGTGAATAATTTGAATTTGTCAATAAAATACTTCCCATGATGGTAGAGCCAGCCAAACAAAGATCTAAGGCTTGAACCAATAATATTACTCTAGAATTTAAATAAATTTGACATCAAAGAGAGTTTTCTTAAGAACCTAAAAATACAGATATAACAAAGAAAAATTTGCATTTAACAAATTAATGAAATAATTAAAGCTCTAGATTATGATTATGCTGAAATAAAACTAAAGTAAAATTTATTTTTATAACCTTTGAGAATAAAATAAAAATAACTAATTATAAATCAATTAAAAATAATATAATTTATGAAAGACATCTTACTTGTTAAACATTTTAAAATAAAATAAAAAATTTATTTGCTTCATTTCAAGTATTTATTTTTTTTCTTTATTAAACTTTAAACATTTTTGAGTTTTAACAATTTTATAATCTTTAAATTTTCTTATCTTTTGCTTCCTATTTCGCACAAAACAAATTTTTTATATTCTGAGTAGTTACAATAAGCTTGGAGCATAAGGAGCAAAAAGTATAGGAATGAGCTTAGAAAAGTGCAAAAATATCAATTCTTTGAATCTAGAACTATGGTAATTTTGTTAAATACTGATTTATTTAAATGCTCAAAAGCTAATTTTGATTAAATATTTATGAATTTAAAAAAAATCAACCAGATTACATATTTATTTATTTGCTGATACTTTATTTTTTTCTATAAATTATTTCATCTATTAATTCTTATTTAAAAAAATTTTCTGAGTAGCACAAATTCTCTTGGTGCAGAAGGAGCAAAATATATTGGAATGAACTTAGAAAAATGCTATAATATCTGTTCTTTGAATCTCAATCTCAGGTAATTTTGTTAAATAAAAAAATATTAAAGAAAGCAAATAGTTAAGTAAGTAGAAGTTATTTTTGATAAAATAATATTAAATATTCATCAATAATTTCTAAATTTATTAATTGATTTCTTGATTTCTCTTTTATTAAATATATATCACTTTAAATTTTCAAAAATAAATTTGGATTTCTGATTAGTGAAAATAATCTTGGCAAAGAAGGAGCAAAAAATATTGGAATAAGCTTAGAAAAGTTCCAAAATATCAATTCTTTGAATATCAATCTCAAGTAATTTATTAAATAAAAAAAAGTGAAAGAAAGATAATAAGTAAGTAAGTCAGTAAAAGCTGCTTTGGATTAATTTTTTATTTATTATTTTATTTTTTAATTTCAATTTTCATATCTAGCACTTCTTATTTTCAAAACAAACTTATTATTTATTGATTAGTAACAATAATCTTGGTGCGGAAGGAGCAAAATATATTGGAATGATCTTAGAAAAAAT
>JH720295.1:719836-735463 GCA_000231825.2 Tetrahymena elliotti 4EA
AGGAAGTAAAAGATATTTTTGATAAAATATTAATATTAAGAAAAAAATCAAACAATGTATTAATTAGTATATTTACTTTCTTATTTGCTTATTTCCTCATTTTTTTAAAATTCTTATATTTCATTTCTTATTATAAAAATCAATTCAAATATATTTTTTATTTTCTGAGTAGTTAGAATAATATTGGTGCAGAAGGAGCAAAATATATTGGAATGGGCTTAAAAAAGTGCCAAAATATCACCTCTTTGTATCTCCATCTTCTGTAATTTAGTTACTTATTTAATTAAGTTTTTAAGTTGTATAAATAAAAAAATGAAAGAAAGTAAATAAGTAAGTAAGTAAAAGTTACCTTAGATAAAATATTTATTATTATTATTAAAAAATCAGTCAATATATTAAATTCTTTTCTGGTAGCTGTCTCAAATTTGATAATTCTTTAGAAGTAGCTTTGATGGTGTTTATCTTTAACTTAATAAATTTACTTACTTATTATTTACTTTTTAAAAATCTTATCTATCACTTTTACAAAAATTAATGAAAACAAATTGTTTATTTTCTGAGTAGTTAGAATAATATTGGTGCAGAAGGATCAATATCTATTGGAATGGGCTTAGAAAATTGTCAAAATATAAGTTCTTTGAATCTCTGTCTTGGGTAATTTTGATAAACACTAATTTAATTAAGTTTTTACATGCAATTAATTAAGTACCAAGTAAAAAAGGAAAAAAATAAAGTAAATAAATAAGTAACAAGCAATTTTTATTAAATATTTATTTATTAATGATCAAAAAACCGATTTATCAATTTATTTAATCTATTTTTACTTTATACTTAATTTCTTACTTTCAATTTTCTTATTTTTAACTTCAAATTTTCAAAACAAATTGTTATTTTCTGATTAGTTACAATAATATTGGTGCAGAAGGAGTAAAAAATATTGGAATGAGTATAGAAAAGTGCCGAAATATCAGTTCTTTAATTCTCAGTCTTCAGTAATTTTGTTTAATAATAATATTTAATTATATTTTTAAACAAGCAATTAAGTAAGAACAAAAAAAGTACAGATTACTAAAAGTATAGATTATTTATTTATTAATAATCAAAAAATCAATCAATAAAAAAATATTTATTTGATTATTTCTTTAACTTTTCTTACTTACTTACTTTAAATTTTCATATCAATCACTTCTTATTTTTAAAACAAATGTGAAAAAATTTGTTATTTTCCTGAGTAGTTAAAATAATATTGGTTCAGAAGGAGCAAAAAATATTGGACTCAGCTTAGAAAAGTGCCAAAATATCAGTTCTTTAGTTCTTTATCTTGGGTAATTATGTTAAATACTTATTTATTAGGTTTTTAGCAAATAATTATTGAAGTAAAAAGTAAAATATGAAAGAAATGAAGTAAATAAGTTAAAGGTGGTTTTTATTAACTATTTACCTTCTTAATTCATTTTTTCTTACTTTAAATTTTCTTATCTATTGCATCTCATTTTCAACACAAATTAATATAAATTCATTATTTTCTGAGTAGTCTAAATAATATTGATGAAGAAGGAGCAAATAATATTGGAATGAGCTTAGAAAAGTGCCAAAGTATCAATTATTTGAGACTCAGCTTCTAGTAATTTTATTAAATAATGATTTAATTATGTCTTTAAGTAAGAGATTAACTCAGTACAAAAAAATTAAAGAAATGAAATAAATTAATAATTAAGTAAGTAAAAGCTATTTAGATTAAATATTTATTTATAATCAAAAAGGCAATCAATCAATTTATATTTTTATTTACTGACTTATTTCTTACTTTCAAATTTCTAATCAATTGCTTCTTATTTTAAAAATAAATAAAAAAAATTATTATATTCTGAGTAGTCTAAATGATATTGGTATAGAAGGAGCAAAAAATATTGGAATGAGCTTATAAAAGTGCCAAAATCTCCATTTTTTGATTCTTGATATAGAGTAATTTTTTTCACTACTTTTTAATTAAGTTTTTCAGTAAGTACTTTAGTAAAAGCTGCTTTGGATTAAATACTATTTGCTTATTTTTTAAACAATCTATCTATTTACAATATTTCGTTATTTAATATTATATATTTTGATAAAATTTAAAAAGAAGGAATGAAATTTGTGAAAAAGAGGCATAAAAATTAAGATCAAAATGTTTAAAAGCAAAAAGATTAGTTGAATTTTTATTTATACTTGAATTTTGAAGACCATATTTAATACTCACTAAATTACAAGCATTAGTGATTATGTAAATGAATAAAAATTTGTAAAACTAATAAAATGACTAATATTCAATAAATGATAGTTTCTTAGAATTTATTTTTGTTTTTGTATGTATTTAATTAGATTTCTGATAATTTTTACTTTATTTAATTTAGGTTTCTCAATTTTACTAAAATTTTACAATATTTTTATTAAATCTATCATATATCAATTAATTATTTAGAAATAAAAAGAAATATTTTTCTACTTTAGAAATTAAAATTAGTTTGTTAATTTTCTTTTGAATCTATTTTTTTTGTATGTATGTATTTGAGAAGTTCTATTTAAATTATGTTTTTAAATTAAAATTAGAATTTGAAATATTTTTCTAAAATTAAATCTAAAAAAAATGTGTTTTATTCTAAATGCTTTAATTCTCCAAATATTTTTCTTTAAAAAAATTGTTTTATATGAATCATTAGCCAATAAAGTATTTCAAATTACTTTGGAATTTCAAAGTCTTCAATATTTCTTTTAATATTTATCTTTTTTTCTCATGTTGTTAATATTCAGAAATTTATATTTTTTATCAAATAAATTAAGCTAACAATTTTTAAATAGAAAAAAGATAAATAATATGGGTAATAAAATACTAAAAGCAGGGGATGGATTTATTACCAATTAAGTAGATTAAATAGTATTTTAAGAGGAAAAAATAATTTAAGAATTCCTCAAGAAAAATAAATATGAATATCTATAGATTTTAGGAAAAGGAGATTTCTCTTTGGTAGTTAAGGCATTTTCAGAAAAATTATAAAGCTTAGTAGCAATTAAAGTTCTCAAAAAATATAAGGGGAAAAATCAGATTGATTTACAATAATTAAAGAAAGATATCAAGATTCTCTAAAATCTTAAGAATGAGACATTAGTCTTGTAAATTTTTGAAATGATTTAGAATGATTAACTAGGATTAATTGCAATTGTGACTGAACTTTGCGATTGTAATATAGATTATTAAAATAATCATCATTAATGTAAATTATCATAGGCAATTTAACTACAATATATGAGTTAAACTCAATTAACTAAGAATAAGTCTTGGCTATTACATACCAGTTGCTGAAGGGTTTGATTATCCTTTAAGAAAAGGGTATAATTCATAGCGATATTAAGCCTGACAATATTTTATTTACCAAATAAAAAAACCAGTTCTTGATAGGTATAAAATTGATAGTATTGTATCAAAATTTTCAAACACTTAACTTTTAAAAAAAGCTGATTGTGGATTATCTAATATTATCACAGATTCTTCTTCTTAGATAACTTTGACTGTAAAATGAATGAATTAATTAAATTAATGGATTCGTTTCTTTTGTAATTAATTATAAAGTCTTTTTATGAGAATGATTGTTACAAGTCTTCTGAAGTAAAAAATTAGCAAATGCCCTACACAATAAAAGTTATTAAAATATTGCATATAAAAGAACTTAATTAAATTAATAAATTTCAAAGGTTGATGTTTTCTCAGTTGGATAAATCTTAATGGAGGTTTTTCTATAGAGAAGACTTGCAACTAAGGAATGGATGGGATTGAAATCATAAAACTTATTTGCAGTAATTCCTTCCTTGAAAAATTCTGAATAATATGAGTTCATCAATAAAATACTTTCCTAAATGGTAGAACCAAATAAAAATCTAAGACTTGAACCAATAACTTTACTCTAGAATTTAAATTCATATCATATCAATGAGGATTCTCTAAAGAGGCTAAAAATAAAACATGAACTAAGAAAAATTTGCATTTATGATATTAATAAAATTGCCTAAATAATAGATTATGACATCGTAGGAATAAGTCTTGTGTAATATTTAATTAAATTCATTCCTATTTCAAATTTATTTCCAATTTATCTAATGATTAATTACACTTGACTTATTAAATATTTAAAAATATAAAATTTATGCAACTAATTTAATATATTTTATTTATTGATAATTTAACTTCAAAAATTTCTGAAGTCAAGGCTTCCATTGTTAAATTATTTCTGACTTTCAATAAATTCTCTATTTCTACATATCCAATTAAAATAAATTTAATTTGTCATTTTCTGAGCAGTGCAAATAAAATTGGTGCAGAAGGAGGAAAAAATATTGGAATGAACTTAAAAAAGTGCCAAAGTATCAGTTCTTTGAATCTCAATCTTAGGTAATTTTGAATTGTGATTTAATTGGGCTTTTAAGCAAATGATTAAGTAAGTAAGTTAAAGTTACTTTTGATTAAGTCTTTAATTTATTTGTATGTATTAATTTAGCAATCAATATTTTAATATATTTATTTCAATTTTCTTATCTATCTCCACTAATTTTCAAAACAAATTTATTATTTTTTGAGTAGTCACAACAATCTTGGAGTAAAAGGAGTAAAATATATTGGAGCAAGCTTAGAAAAGTGCCAAAATATAGTTTCTTTGAGTCTCAATCTTGCGTACTTTTTTTAAATACTGATTTAAATAGGTTTTTAAGTTAATGATTAATTTAGTGCAAAAGAATTAAGGAAAGTAAATAAGTACTGTTTTTCAGTAATTAGGGTGTAAATTTTTTAGAAAGAATTATTTTGAACTTACCTTAATTATTTAATAAAAGAACAATTTGTTTTGTCTAGTTTTATTGATTTTTTTAACTAAATAACTTATAAATAATTTGCAAAATTTTAAAAATAATTATATTGGGCTTAATTAGAGTTCTGACGGTAAGTAAAAGCTGATTCATTTTAATGTTTATTTATTAAATAATCAAATAATCTATCTATTAATATATTTATTTATTTACTTAGTTACTTACTTACTTACTGATTTCTTACTTTCTATTTTCTTATCAATCACTACTTATTTTCAAACGAACTAAAATGAATTTATTATTTTCTGAGTAGTGCAAATAAAATTGGTGCAGAAGGAGTAAAGAATATTGGAATGAGCTTAGAAAAGTGTTAAAACATCAGTTCTTTGAATCTTGATCTTGGGTAATATTATTAAATTCTGATTTAATTAATAAGTTAATGATGGATTAACTACAAAAGAAAGATAGATATTCAATTATTAAAATCACTAAGTATTTATTAAAAGATTTTTTTTATTAAATATTTATTTATAAATAAAATAATCAATCATGATGTACATATGTTTACTTATTTTTGTTATTCCTTTCTTTCAATTTTCTAATCTATCTCTATTAATTTTCAAAAAATATTAATACAAATTTAATTTAATATTTTCTTGAGTAGTTACAATCAACTTGGTGCATAAGAAGCAAAAAACATTGGAATGAGATTAGAAAAGTGCCAAAATATCACTTCTTTGAACCTTAGTCTTTTGTAATTTTTTTTAAATACTGATTGAATTAAGTTTTTAAGCAAATTACAAAATAAATACAAATAAAAGAAAGTAAAGAAGAAATTTAGTCAATCAACTGTTTTTGATTAAATATTAATTTATTAATTTGTTTCTTAATTTCAATTTTATGATATATCATTTCTAATTTTCAAAATAAATTAAAAAAAATTAATTATTTCCTAAATAGTTTCAATTCTCTTGGTGCAGAAGGAGCAAAAAATATTGGAATGAGCTTAGAAAAGTGCCAAAATATCAGTTCTTTGACTCTTAATCTTGGGTAATTTTATTAAATACTATACTAATTTAATTTAATTTTTAAGAGAATGATTAATGAAGGACCAAACAAAGAAAGAAATGAAATAAAATAAACAAAGAATATTTTTTTGATAAAATATTTATTTATTCTTTAATCGAATAATACTTTCAATTTTCTTATTTATTGTTTATCGTTTTTAAAATAAATTAAAACTAATTTACTTTGTTACTTTTTGAGTAGGAATTCACTTCTTGGTGCAGAGGGAGCAAAGTATATTGGAGTTAGCTTAGAAAAATGCCAAAATGTCATTTCTTTGAATCTTAATCTTGAGTAATTTTATTAAATACTTATTTAATTAATTAGTTTTTAAGCAAATGACATATTATTTAACTTCCAAAAAAAAAGAAATAGTGTAAGTAAGTATAAATAAAAATATTTTTGTTAAAAATATTAATTATTTATTAAAATAATCAATAAATACATTTTTATTTTTATTTACTTATTTCTTTATTTCTTACTTTAAATTTTTATTTCTATCGCTTCTTATGTGTAAAATAAATTGAAATGAATTTATTATTTTCTGATTAGAAACAATTGTCTTGGTGATCAAGGAGTAAATAATCTTGGAATTAGCTTAGAAAAGTGCCAAAATATCAATTCTTTGGATCTCTGTTTTTAGTAATTTTGTTCAATTCTGATTTAATTAAGCTTTGAAGATAATGATTAAGTAACAATCAAAAAAAGAAAAGAAAGAAAGTCAACAAACAAATAGTTAGCAAATATTATCTACTTAATATTAATATTTATTTACTTACTTTTTATTTATTGCTATCAATTTTTTTATTAATTAATTTCTTTATTTTCTGAGTAGTTAAAATAACCTTGGTGTAGAAGGAGCAAAAAATATTGGGTTGAGCTTAGAAAAGCGTCAAAAAATAAATTCTTTGGTTCTCAATCTAGGGTAATTTAATTAGAATCTGATTTGATTAAGTTTTTTAGAGAATGATTAATTAAGCACAAGAGAATTTAAGTATATGTGTAATAAGTAAATAAAATATCTATTATATATTTATGTACTTATTTTTTTATTACTTATTTAGATTTCTTATTTGTCTTTACTAATTTTCTAAAAATTAAATGAATTTGTTATTTTATGAATAGTAGAAATAAACTTGGAGGATAGGGAGGAAAAAGTATTGGAATGAGCTTAGAAAAGTGCCAAAATATCACTTCTTTGAAATTAGATCTAAGGTAATTTTGTTAACTAGTGATTTAATTAATTAGGTTTTTAAGCAAATTATCAATTAAGAACAAATTAATTAAAGGAAGAAAGTAAATAAGTAAAAGCATATGATTAAGTATTTATCTCTAAAATCAAACAATCTATAAAATTTTTTTTATATTCCTATTTATTTCTTTATTTCTAACTTTCTATATTCTTATAAATTCCTTCTTATTTTGAAAAAAAAACTTGTTATTTTCTGAGTAGTAGGAATAATCTCAGTCCAGAAGCAGTAATAAATATTGGAATGAGCTTAGAAAAGTGTCAAAATATCTGTTCTTTTGGTCTCAATTTTGGGTAATTTTGTTAAATACTGATTTAAAAAAGAAATCAATAAGAAAAAAACTAAATAGAGTAAATATAAAAAAATTTGTTATTTTATGAGTAGGTACAATGGTCTTGATGCAGAAGGAGCAAAATTGATTGGAGTATGCTTAGAAAAGTGTCAAAACATCAGTTCTTTGAATCTTAACCTTAGGTAATTTCATTAAATACTTATTTTTTAATAATGTTCTAAACAAATAATTAACAAAGAGTAAAACAAAGAAAATAAATAATTCAGTAATAAAGCTACTTTCTATTAGATAATTATTAATTTATTAAGCAAACAATCCATCTATCAATTAAAAAATTAATTTAAACAACTTATTTCTTCAATACAAATAAAAAGAAATTTATTATTTTCTGAGTAGATATAATAATCTTGGTGAAAAAGGAGGAAAATATATTGTAATCAGCTTAGGAAAGTGCTAAAATATGAATTTTTTGTATTTTGATATAAGGTAATATAGTTAATTATTAATTTAATTAAGTTTTTAAGCAAATTATTAATTAAATACAAAAGCAAATAATCAGCTGCTTTTGATCAAATATTTATTTATTCAATATTTAATATTTTAATAATTTTTTAAAAGTTTGAATGAAATAAATCAAGCAAAAGGATTAAGATCAAATCTTTTAAAAGCAAAAAGATTAGTTAAATTAGTATATTTTGCTTCAATATGAATAGTTACTAAATGGAAAAATAATTATTTTGATAATATTAAATTTTTTTTTAAAAATTTTTAGTCTCTGCATCTTATACTAAACCTAAGAATTAATAAGTGAGAGTGTCTTAAAATTTATTTTTTATGTATGTATTTTATTAGATCCATTTAAATTATTTATTAATTTCATTTAATTTTTTTGAATTGAAATTAGATTAAAGATTTTGTTACCTTAATTTAGAAATTAAAAAATTTATTTTATACTTTTGAAATTTAAATAAAATATTTTCTGAAAAAGTTGTTCCCAATATTGTAAGTTCTTCTTCTATAATTGAATCTTCATAATGAGGATTTACAGTATTTAATTATTGTAAAAAATTGATTTCTTCTCTTCTTACTTATTTCTTATTTTTTGTTTTCTCATCTATCAATTCTTGCTCTAAACAAAATTGTTATTTTATGAGTATGTACAATGGTCTTGGTGCAGAAGGAGTAAAAGTTATTGGAGTGAGCTTAGAAAAGTGCCAAAATATCAGTTCTTAGAAACTTAATCTTAGGTAATTTCTTATGAATCTGTAATAATTAAAAGCTACAATCAATCTATCAATTTAAAATTTATTTTACTGATTTATTTCAACAAATAAGTAATTAAGAAAATAAAAGCTGCTTTTGATTATTAAATATTTATTTATTAATAAACAAAAATAATCAATCAATTAAAATAATATTTTTATTTACTGAATTCTTAATTTTTTACTTTGAATTTTCTTATCTACCTTTTCTTATTTTCAAAAAAAATTTTTTATTTTCTGAGTAGTTGGAATGATCTTGATACAAAAGGAGCAAAAAATATTGGAATGAATTAAGAAAAATGAGAAAATATCAATTCTTTACATCTCAAATTAAAGTAATTTAATTAAATACTGATTTAATTAGGTTTTTATAAGCAAATGATTAATTTCATTCAATTGAAGGTAAGTAAATAAAAAGAGAGAAAAAGGTCATTTTAATTAAATATATATATATTCATTTTTATCAAGTAGTACATTTATATCTTTCTTACTTTCAATTTTCTGTCTATCACTTCTTATTTTCAAAAAAATTTTTTATTCTTTTCTTTGGAGTTCAAATAATCTTGGTGCTGAAGGAGCAAAAAACATTGGGTTATCCTTAGAAAAGTGCCAAAATATCAGTTCTTTGAATCTTGATCTTGGGTAATTTTGTTCAATACTGATTTAATTTGGTTTTTAAGCAAATTGATTACTTAAGTAAAAAAATCAACGAATGTAAATAATGTATTGTAAGCAAAAGCTGCTCTAGACTAAATATTTATTTATTAATTAAAGAAGTGTATTTAATTATTTATTTTACCTGTCACTTCTTTTTTTCAAAACAAATTTTGTATTCTTTGTAGTGAAAATTATCTTGATGTAAAAGGAGCAAAAAATATTGGGTTGAGCTTAGAAAAGTGCTAAAATATCAGTTGTTTGAATCTCTTTCTTGGGTAATTTTGTTAAATATTGATTTCATATATTAGTGGTTAATTAAGTACAAAAGAATGTAAGTAAGTAAAAGCAGCTTTTGATTAATTAATATATTTTATCTGCCTTTTTCTTTATTTCTTAATTTAAATTTTCTTATTTATTGCTATTTATTTTCAAAATACATTTATTATTTTTTGAGTAGTTTGAATTAACTGAATGCATAAGGAGTAAAAAGTTTTGGAATGGAATTACAAAAGTGCCAAAATATCAGTTCTTTAAATTTAGATCTAAAGTAATTTTGTTAAATACAGCTTTAATTAGGTTTTTGTGCAAATTATTAGTTTGGTTCAAAAGAGCTAAAGAAACTAAATATATATATTTATTAAATTTTTTCTTTATTTCTAAATTTCAATCTTCTTATCTGTTACGGTTGAGTTTAGGAACATTTTTTTTTAAAGTTGAGTGGTAAAAATAGATTATAATAATTTTCATAAAATTTTGCCAGTTAAAATGATTAAAAAAAATAAGTAGGGTATTAAATTTATGTTATAAATACTTTGAATGAAGAAGTTAACTTAAAAAAATAAGATATTTTATTTTTGATTTTTTCAGATTGATTTTCTAACCCATCTCCTCAAAATCTTTTTCAATTTTAAACTTTATGAATATTTGAACCTATCCAATATTTTATCTAGCACATCAAATCTTTTCAATCCAACTAACACAAAGAATAAAACAACATTTTAGTTGATGAAAGAGTTTCTTTAAAATAAATAATTTTAAATGAATTAGTGTATCATTTAAACAATTTATAGTATTTAAAATCAATTAGGTAAATTATTTCTTTCAATATGTTTCTTTTATATCATGACTAAATTAGAGAATGTGTGTTCTCAGTAAATACTTGTATGTAGACAAATATTTCGTTTTCTATAAAATATTTTTGAATTATCACAAAAAGTGATAATTTTTTAATATGAATTTTAGTATTGAGAGATGATTAACTAAACCTAATTGCTATACTTTTTATTCTTTAATAAAAAAATTAACAATTTAAAATAGATAAATAATATGGGAAATAAAATAGCAAAGAAATAGAACATATTTAACACCAATTAAGTCAATTAAATAGCACATTTCGAGGAGAAAACAATTCAAGATTTCCTCAAGAAAAATAAATATGAATATCTAAAGGTATTAGAAAAAGGAGATTTCTCATAGGTAGTGATGGCATTTTCAGAATAATCAGAGTGCTTAGTAGCAATTAAAGTTTTTTAGAAAGTTAAGGGACAAAACCGAATTGATTTAAAATAATTTGAGAAAGAAATCTAGATTCTCTAAAAGTTTAAAGATCAGAGATATGTCTTATAAACTATTGAAAAGATTTAAGATGATTAACAAGGACTAGTTGCCATAGTTACTGAACTTTGTGATTGTAAATTAGATTATCAAAATTATTATTATTAAAACTACTTATCATAGGCAATTTAACTACAATATTTGACTTGAACTAGTTTGACTATGAATAAGTTCTGGCTATGACCTACCAGTTGTTTAAGGGTTTACTATTCCTCTAAGAAAATGGTATCATTCATAGTGATATCAAGCCTAACAACATTTTATTTAGCAAATAAAAAAATCAGTTTTTGATTGGTATAAAATTGATTATGTTCTACTAAAATTTTCAAATGTTTAATTTCTAAAAAAGCTGATTATAGTTTATCTAAGATCAAGGCAGATCCTTCTTCTAAGAAAACTTTGATAGTAAAATGAATGAATTAATTGAATTAATAGATTAATTTACATATTAATTATAAAGTCTCTTTACAACAATATTTGCTACAAGTCTCGCGAAGTTATGAACATGCAAAAACCATACACAATAAAAGTAATTAAAATATTACATATAAATAAGCTTAAATTATTAAACTTTAAAGGCTGATGTTTTCTCAATTGGAGAAATCTTAATTGAAGTTTTTCTAAATAGAAGACTTACTACTATGGAATGGATGGAATTGAAATTGTAAAGCTTAATTACAGTGATTCCTTCTTTGCAAAACTGTGAATAATTTGAATTTGTAAATAAAATACTTTCCAAAATGGTAGAACCAAACAAAGATCTAAGACTCTAACCCATAGATTTACTCTAGAATTTAAATTCATTTGATATTAATGAGAATTCTTTTAAGAAGCTAAGAATAAAAAAAGAATTAAGAACAATTTGTATAAATAATATTAATGAAATAGTGAAAGCAATAGATTATGACATTGTAGAAATACAACTTAGGTAAGATTTAATTATCAAACAAGAGAAATCGATTTCATCACATTAAAAATAAAAAGAACTAATTGAAAATTGTTTCTTTCTACTCATTAAATATTTTAAAATGAAATAAAAATAAAGATAAAAATTCATTCAATCATTTTGAAATATTTAATTACTTATTGATTTAATTTCAATAATTTTTGAAGTAGATATTTTCTTTTTAAATTATTTCTTGAAAGATCTATTTTATTTTTTGAAAACAAATTTGTTATTTTCTGAGTAGTAAGAAATATCTTGGTACAAAAGCAGTAAAAAAGATTGGAATGAGATTAGAAAAATGCCAAAATATTAGTTCTTTAAATATCAATCTCTTGTAATTTTGTTAAATACTTATTTATTTACAATCAATTTAATATTTATTTATTTACTTACTTATTTATGCATTTATAGTTTGCTTTTTTTTTTCCAAAGATGCATTAAAAAATTTTTTATTTAATGAGTAGTTAAAATAGTCTTGGAGCAAAATCAGCAAATTTAATTGGAAAAAGCTTAGAAAAATGTCAAAAACTCAGTTCTTTGCATCTTAATTTGGAGTACTTTTGTTAAATAATAAATTTAAATTAAATGAAATTTTTAAGCAAGAAATTAATTAAAGTTAAAAAAAGAGAAGCAAACTAAGTTATTTCTTTGAGGTGCTTTTGATTAATATTTATTTTTTAATCAAATAATCAATTTATATATTTACATTTTTTTTATTTCTCACTTTTAATTTTATTATCTATTGCCTCTTATTTCCAAAATAAAATTCAAACTATTTTCTAAATAGTGGAAATAATCTTGGCTCAGAAGGAGCAAAGAACATTGGAATGAGTATAGAAAAGTGCCAAAATATCAGTTCTTTGAAGCTATATCTTGGGTAATTTTATTAAATCCTTATTTTTAAGAAAATGATTTATTAAGTAGAAATAAATAAAAGAATTTAATAAGAAGTATTTAAGGAAGAATAAAATAAAAATTGCTTTTGATTAAATGCTTATTAATTTAATAAACTTAAAAATTTCTTTATTTTTTAATTTCCATTATTATAAATTGGTTATAATTTTCATAAACAAATTTAAATATACTTAATATTTTCTGAGTAGTTGGAATGATCTTGGTGCAGAAGGGGCAAAAAATATTGGAATGAGCTTAGAGAAATGCCAAAATATCAATTCTTTGAGTCTCAATCTTGGGTAATTTTATTTTTAAATATAGATTAAATTAGGTTTTTCTGCAAAAATATCAATTAAACACAAAACAAAGAAAAGAGAGTAAATAAGTAGGATTAATAATACAAAGCTACTTTTGATTAATTGTTTATTAATCAATCAATTTATATTTATTTATTTATTTACTTATTTCTTACTTTAAATTTTTTATCCATCACTTTTTATTTTGAAAACAAATTAATTATTTTCTGAGTAGTGGAAATTAACTTGGTGCAGAAGGAGTAAATAATATTGGAATGAACTTAGAAAAGTGCTAAAATATCAGTTCTTTAAGTCTAGAAATACGGTAATTTAGTTAAATACTAATTAAATAACCTTTTCAAACAAGTCATTAATTTAGTACAAATGAATACAAGTAAGTAAATAGATAGAGTGATTTCTATGTATTCATTTTATTATTTTCATACTTTCAATTTCCTTGTCTATTACTTCTTATTTTCAAAAATATTATATTATTTTGGTAGTGATAATAAGCTTGATGCAGAAGCAGCAAAAAATATTGGAATAAGTTTAAAAAAGTGCTAAAATATCAATTCTTTGAATCTAGGTGTTAGGTAACTTTGTTAAATATAGTTTTCATTTACTTTTTTAAGTGAGTGATTAATAAAGTACAAAAAAAAAAGGAACTTAAATAAGTATGTTGTGAGTAAAAGCTGCTTTTGATTAAATATTTATTTTATTAATCAAACAATCAATTTAATTATTTATTTATTTACTTCTCACTTTTAATTTTCTTACCTATTGCTTCTTCTTTTCAAAACAAATTTTTTTTTTGTTTTGAGCAGTTTTAATGATCTTGGTGCAGAAGGAGCAAAAAATATTGGAATGAGCTTAGAAAAGTGCCAAAATATTCGTTCTTTGAATCTCTCTCTTGGGTAATTTTGTTAAATACTCATTTATTAGGTTTTTCAGCAAATAATTAATCCAGCACAAAAGAATTTAATAAAAAAATTAATAAAAACAGTTTTTGATAAAAAATATATTAATTTATTAATCAAGTAGTTAATAAAAATATTTGCTTGACTTTTTTTTATGTTTTGAAATTAAAATTTTTATTATCTATTGGTACTTATTTTCAAAACAAATTTACTATTTTCTGAGTAGTTCTAATTAACTTGGTATAGAAGGAGGAAAAAATATTGGATTGAGCTTATAAAAGTGGCAAAATATCAATTCTTTGAATTTAGATCTAAGGTAATTTCATTAATACTTACTAATTTAATTAGGTTTGTTGGCAAATTATTAATTAAATTCAAAAGAACTAAAGAAATTAAATATTTATTTACTTGTTAGTCAAAGATTCAATCAATTAATCTATTAATTACCTTATTTCTTTATTTTTAAATTTAAATTTTTTTCTCTACTGCTACTTATTTTCAAAACAAATTTACTATTTTTGAGTAGTTACAATTAACTTGGTGCAGAAGGAGCAAATCATATAGGAATGAGCTTAGAAAAGTGCCCAAATATAAGTTCTTTGAATCTTGATCTCAGGTAATTTTTTTAATTTTTTATTTATAAATTTAAATTGTCTTATCTATTGCAACTCATCTTAAAATAAATTGACTATTTTCTGAGTAGTTCCAATAATCTTGGTGCAGAAGGAGTAGAAAATATTGGACTGAGCTTAGAGAAGTGCCAAAATATCAGTTTTTTGAATCTTAAACTTGGGTAATTTTATTGAATAATTATTTAGTGAGGTTTATAAGCAAATTATTAATTCAGTTCAAAAAAAGAAAAGAAAAAAAATAAACAAAAATACCAAAGAATCAATCAATTAATCTATTTATTTTCTTATTTGTTTGTTTTGAAATTTAGATTTTCTTATCTATTGCAACTTATTTTCAAAATTATTTTATGAATAGAAATAATTAACTTTGTCCAGATGGAGTAAAAAATATTGGAGGGAGCTTAGAAAAGTGCAAAAAAATCAGTTCTTTAAATTTAGATTTAAAGTATTTTGTTAAAAGCAAAATAATTAATTAAGTACAAAAGAACTAAAGAAAGAAATAAAATAAATAGGAATAAGTAAAAGTTAGTTATGATTAAATATATATTTATGAATCAAAAGATAAATTAATCGATCAGTTAGTATATTTAAAGATTTATATTAACTAACTAACTTACTTACTTTTTATTTTTTACTTTCAATTTTCTTTTCTTTCAACTCTTATTTTAGTAAACAAATTAAAAACATATTTGTAATTTTGTGAATAGTGAAAATCAACTTGATGCAGGAGCAACATAAAATATTGGAAAAAGCTTACAAAAGTACTAAAATGTTAGTTCTTTGACTCTCAACCTAGGGTAATTTTGTTTGCTCCTTTTTTTCAAAAATAACTAAAACAAATTTTCCATTTACTGATTAGTTAAAATAGTCTTGGTGTAGAAGGAGTAAAAATTATCGGAATGAGCTTAGAAAAGTGCCAAAATATCACTTCTTTAAATCTCATCCTTTAGTAATTATGTTAAATACTTATTT
>JH720295.1:764088-794148 GCA_000231825.2 Tetrahymena elliotti 4EA
AATTATGCATTTTTGAATGAATAAAGTTCGATTTTAATTTATGAGAAACTTGGATGACTAATTTGGTTTGATTTACTTGATAATTATTAGGCTTGCTCATTTATTAATTTTAATTTTTTATTTCAGATTTCATTCAAATTTTCATGTTTTTCTCATTGCTATAAATATCTATTTATTCAATATTTATTTTTTAAAAGGAACAATGACATTGGTAAAGTAAGCAGATAAGGATTTAGATCAAAATATTTAAAAGCAAAAAGATTAGTTTAATCACTTTTAATAGTTTGAATAATAATTTTAAAATAATTATTCCATATAATTATAATTCATATCAGTTTAATTAGATACCAAAAGTAAATAAAAAATATTAGTTGAAAATGACAACATATTTATTTTTCTATCTTAATTTGATATATTTTATCAATTAAATTAAATTTTTATACTTGTTTGTTGTAATTTCATTCATATTATCCAAATAAAAATTCCTAAAAAATTTGATGCAAATTAAAGTTTTTAAATGTTTGTTTTGAATGATAATAAATTTAATTTATTGTTTTTAATTAAATAATAGTAATAATGTAAAATATTATCTTAGAATTTGTTTATCTTTTTGATTTTTGATCAGATAAAAAATTAAAAAGGAATTTGAATAAATCAAAAGTAGTTAGTTAGTTATTAATAATTTAATTAAATAAAAATTGTTAATCACAAAATAAATAAAAAAAGAAGTCAAGATATCTTGTAATAAGATACGAGTATTTCAAATCTTCTTTTGCAATTTATGTTTTTAACATATAAAAAACAAATATTATGGAAAATAACAAAAATGTCTTTTCTTCAAATCATGTTCTTTAATTTTGTATTCATTTTTAGGAAGATTTTAAATCTTGTAATAAAAATCTTAAATTTCATATCAAGCAAAATGCTTTGAAAGTTATTATAGCATTTTAGCTTTTTTAAGTCTTTTTTATGATTTAATCCATAACTCATACTGAATAAACAAACCATTAGATATTAATCAGTTTAAAATATTCACAAAATTAAACTAAAATTCTGAGATTTCTATCAAATAAAATTATTTTCTTAATTGCTTTGAGGCTGTCATCTGAAGTAGACATGCTCCTTATCAAAATTTTAGACAGAATCTGACATATATTTGTTTGTTTTTCTGTCAGGAGTAATGTTTTTTTTAGTAAAAAAATATATTATGTATTATTCAATCAAGATTCTCTATATTTTAATACTCTTAACTAATTATAAATTTAATAAATTTTAGCCTTTTTTTATCTTCTTTGAAAAATGTTTTAATATATGCTATAAGCATCATGCGTACACATTTATTTCATTTTTAGAAAAACCTTTTTGAGTTATCAGGCAGCTAGAATTTCTCGTATAACCTTTAATATTCATACACTAGTCTAACTTTTATATTTTTTATAAATTAAGCAAACATTTAATAATCTATAAGTACAAAATATATTAATACATAAAGAAATAAATAATATGGGTAATAAAGCATCAAAGAAAGAGGGCAGAATTAAGAATAATTAATCTCATTAAATAGCAAAGTTAGAGGAAAAAATAATTGAAGATTTTCTTAAGAAATATCAATATGAATAATAATAGATATTAGAAAAAGGAGATTTCAGTATGGCAGTTAAGGCATTTTCAGAAAAATCAGAATGTTTAGTAGCTATTAAAATCTTTATGAAGATTAAGGTATAAAACTAGATGTTAGAAGAATTAAAGAAAGATACCAAGATTCTTGAAAATCTTAAGAACTAGAGATATGTCTTAAAAATTATTGAAAGGATTTAAGATGATTAACAAGGATTAGTTGCCATAGTTACTGAGTTTTGTGATTGTAAATTAGATCTTCAAAATTAATATCATTAATACAATTTATCATAGGTAATTTAACAACGCTATTTGACTTAAACTAATTTGATTATGAATAAGTCTTGGTTATAACTTACCAGTTATTGAAGGGTTTACTTATCCTTGAAGAGAATGGTATCATTCATAGTGATCTTAAGCCTGAAAATATTTTATTTAGTAAATAAAGAAATACGTTCTTGATTGGTATCAAATTTATTATATTATATCAAAATTTTAAAATACTTAACTAATAAAAAAGATGAAAATAAATTATCTAAGAGCATGACAGATACTTCTTCTCAAAACACTTTGAATGTAAAATTGATTAAATGAATTGAATTAATTTCTTTTTAATCATGAAGTATCTCTGTGACAATCTTTATTACTAGTCTCCTGAAGTTATAACTAAGCAAAAGCCATACACAATAAAAGTAATTGAAATATTACATATAAATGAACATAAATTGTTAAAATTTTAAAGGTTGATGTTTTCTCAATTGGATTAATCTTAATTGAGACTTTTCTGAAGAGAAAACTTACTCCTATAGAATAGAAGGGATTGAAATTGTAAAGTTTATTTAGAGTAATTCCTTCCCTATAAAGCTCAGAATAATTGGAATTTGTGAATAAAATACTTTCCAAAATGGTAGAACCAGACAAAGATCTAAGGCTTTCGCCAATAGCTTTACTCTAGAATTTAAATTCATTCAACATCAATGAGAATTGTCTTAAGAAACTAAAAATAAAAAAAGAACTAAGAAAAATTTGTATATATACAGTGAGTGAAATTTCCAAAGCAGTAAATTGTGATATTGTAGAAATAAAAATTAAGTAAGATTTAATTAGCTTATAAAAGAATTCATGCTCAAATATTTTTAAAGAAAACAAAAAATAAACACAATTAATTTAAATAATTAATTTTTTTAAATTTGGCTTCAAAAATTTTGAGGGAAGATTTTGATTGATTAAATTATTTCTTACTTTCAATATCCTTTCTATTGATTGCTATTTTCAAAACAATTTTGTTATTTTCTAAGTAGTGGCAATATAACTGGAGTAGAAGGAGTAAAAAATCTAGGAATGAGCTTAGAAAAGTGCTAAAATATCAGTTCTTTGAATCTGGATCTTTTGTAATTTCTTTTGAATACTTATTTGATAAGGTTTTTAAGCAAATGATTAATTAAGTATAAAATAAACAAAGAAAGAAAGTAAATAAAAGAGATTAAATATTTACTTATTAACTTAATAATCAATTTATTTAGTTATTTTTTACTTATTTCCAAAATAAATTAAATCAAATTTGTTATTTTATGAATAGTTAAAATTATATTGGTGCAGAAGGAGCAAAAAATTTAGGAATGAGTTTAGAAAAGTGTCCAAATATCTGTTCTTTGAATCTAAATCTTAGGTATTTTTTAAATATTCAATTGATTAAGTTTTTATGCACTGTTTTTGATGAAATATTTATTTATCAATTTACTTTTTTATTTATTTATTACTTTCTATTTTATCACTATTTTTTTCTTATTTTCAAATCACCTTAAAACTAATTTATTATTTTATGAGTAGTAGGAATAGTCTTGGCTCAGAAGGAGCAAAAAATATGGGAGTGAGCTTAGAAAAGTGTCAATTTATTGTTTCTTTGAATCTCGATCTTTCGTAATTTAATTAAATATTGATTTATTAGGATTATAAGCAAAATTAATTAAGTGCAAAAAAACATAGTCAGTAAGTAAATAAATGCTATTTTTGATTAAATAGACATTTATTAATCAATATATTTACTAACTTATTTATTTATTATTTACTTTCTATTTTTTAATGTATTTCATCTTATTTTAAAATTTGTTTGAGTAGTGACAATAATGTTGGTGCTGAAGGAGCAAAAAATATAGGAACGAGCTTAGAAAAGTTGCAAAATATCAGTTCTTTGAGTCTAAATCTCAGGTAATTTTTTAAATAAATAATCCTTTAAAAGAAATAAATCTGTAAATAAGTAATGAGTAACTAGTAAAAACTGCTTTTTACTCAATATTTATTTTAGTTTATTTGTTTCTTATTTATCTGTTTTCAAATCTTCTAATAATAAATTGTTATTTTCCAATTAGTGGAAATAACCTTCTTACAGAAGGACTAAAATATATTGGAATGAGCTTAGAAAAGTGCCTCAATATCAGTTCTTTGAATCTCGATCTAAGGTAATTTTTTTAAAACATGATTGAATTAAGGTTTTAAGCCAATGATAAATAAAGATTTATTCTTTATTTTTTATTTTCAATTTTCTTATCTATCTATCACTTCTTATAATACAAAAATAAAAATTTCTTTTCTGAGTATTTAACAAATTGGTGCAGAAGGGGCAAATAATATTGGAATGAGCTTAGAAAAGTGCCACAATATCAGATCTTTGAATCTAAATCTTTAGTAATTTTATTTATTAATCAATCAATCAATTAAAATATTTATCATTTACTAATTTATTTTTTTATTTTTTACTTTCAATTTTTTTTCTATTGCTTCTTTTATCAAAAATATTGAAACAAAAAATGTTATATTCTGATTAGTTGGACAGATCTTGGTGTAGAAGGAGCAAAAAATATTGGGGTGAGCTTAGAAAAATGTTCAAATATCAGTTGTTTAAATCTCTCTCTTCGGTAATTATGTTAAATACTGATTTAATTATGTTTTTAAGCAAATGATTAATTAAGTACAAATAAATCAAAGAGATTAAATAAGTAAACACTTATAATAATTAAAAGCTACTTATAATTAATCAAATTCTTGATTTATTTACTTATTCGTTACTTTCAATTTTCTTATCTATTTCTTCTTATTTTCAATATAAATTTAAATAAATTGTTATTTTTTATTTAGTGGAAATAATCTTGGTTCAGAAGGAGCAAAGTGTATTGGAATGAGCTTAGAAAAGTGTCACAATATCAAATACTTGACTCTCAATCTAAGGTAATTTTATTAGGGTTTTAAGCAAATGATTAATTTAAAACAAAAAAACTAAAGAAAGTTAAGCAAAAACTGATTTTAATTTAATATTTATTTACTGATTTCTTTATTTCTTACTTTGTATTTTTTTATCAATTTTTAAAACGAATTTATTATTTTCTGAGCAGTTACAATAATCTTGGTGCAGAAGGAGCAAACAGTATTGGAATGAACTTAGAAAAATGCCAAAATATATGTTCATTGAATTTAGATATAAGGTAATTTTATTAAACACTTATTTTTCAAAATTAAATAAGTAATGTGACAAATAAATAACAGCATATTTTTATTAAGCATAATAAAACAATCAATCAAATTAATTAAAAATTTACTAACCAGTTTATTGATTTATTTATTATTTTCAAAACAAATTAAAATAAATTGTTATTTACTGAATAGCGCAAATGAACTTGGTGAAGAAGGAGTAGCAAAAAGTGTTGGCAAAAGCTTATAGAAGTGTCAAAATATCGGTACTTTGAATTTAGATATAAGGTAATATTGTTAAACACTGATTTAATTAGTTATATAAGCAAATTGTTAATTAAGTATAATAAAAAGAACAAAAGAAAGTAAATAAGTAAATAATTAAGTTATAAGTAAAAGCTCCTTTTGATTAAATATTTAAAATAAAAGAAAGAATACATCATTAAAATATATTTTTAATAATATTTAATTTTTTTATTATTTATTAAAAAGTCAAAATTATATTGGTGAAAAAGCAGTAGAAGAGTTAACATCAATACTCTTAAAAGTAAGAGGATTAGTTGAATTAAGAAAGAGAGTTTGAAATGTTTATCCAATACTAATGAAATAATAAACACTAATGGTTTTTTAAATTATTAAAGGATAATTAATTACTTGAATAATATTTTATATTTTGTAATGCTTACCTACTTATTTCCAAACTATAAAGGAAACAATCAATATTGATAGTTTCTTAAAATTTATTTTTTATGTATGCATTGTATTAAATTTGTTTAAATTTTATTAAAATTAGATACCACAGCTTATAAACTTTTCAAATTAAAACTAAATTTTAATAAAATACAGCTCTAGCAATGAATTTTTACAAAATAATTAATTAAAAATACATAAATTTAATTTTGTCAATAATCAATTGAATTTCCCTCTTTATTAATAACTTATTGCATTCCGTTAAATATAAGATTAATAGATGTTTGTTAGAATTTATTTCTAATTTTTAAAAAGAATTTTAAAGCTCTTTTTTCATTTAATAATTAATGAAGCACAAAACATTCTTTTTTTATTCTGCGAATTCAAAATTTGCAACCAAATTTTGAGAAAATTAATATGAATAGATATTTAATTTATGTTAATTTTCCAAATTAATAATTTTTTGAATTTAAATTTTTAATTTAAGCTTTTTTTTTGTGAAAATCTCAACTAAATTTAGTGTATTATAGATTGTATGCATATTAAACTTTATTTAGAAAAAATATTTTTTATTATCTAAATAATAAAATTTAAATTTTCAAACTCCTATTTAGAATGATAATAAATTTAATTTATTGTTTTTTATTAAATAATTGTAATATTATTATGTAAGATAACAAAAATATCTTAAATCTGTTTATGTTCTTTATTTTTGATCAGATAAACTAATTAAAAAGGAATTAGAGAAAAGTTCTTCATCATAAAATATTGGAAAAAAGAAGTCAAGATATCTTGTTTATTAATAAGATTACTTGTAATTCAAATCTTCTTTTGCAAATTGTGTTTTTAACCAAAAAAAAACTTATATTATGAAAAAGAACAAAATGCATTTTCATCAAATTAAGTTCTTCGTTATGTATTAATTTTAGGAAGATTTTAAATCTCATAATAAAAAGCTTAAATTTCATATTAAGTAAAATATTTTGAAAATTATTTTTAGCTTTTTAAGCTTGTTTTATTATTTAATCCATCTCTCATACTAAATAAACCAAAACATCTTAATCAGTTTAAAAACAAAAGCAAATTTCTCCTCATTTCTTAGATTTCAATAGAATGAAATCATTTTCTTAATTGTTTTGAGAATACCATCTGAAGTTTACAAGCTCCTAATTAAAAATTTAAACAGAGTCTGACAAACTGTTTGTTTTTCTGTCTGGAATAATATATTTTTAAGCACAAAAATATATGATGTATCAATCAATCAAGATAGTTTAATTTTATATTTTGAAGGAATTGTTGATAAAATAAATAATTTTTTTGAATTAATGAAAAATTTAGCCAATTTAAAATATTTCAAAGTAACTTTCATATTTAAAAATCTTCAAACTCTTTAAATATACTTCTTTTTTTCTCATTTTTTACTTTGACACAATTACTAAAAACTCTACTCTTAAATCTATATATATTTAATACACTTTAATCTTTTTAATCTACTTTAAAAAATATTTTAATTTATGCTCTTAGCAGCATATATGTACATAATTATTTGATTTTCAGAAAACATTTTTGAGTTATCAGGTAGCTAGAATTTTTAAATTTACCTTTAATATTCATACGCTAAACCTAACTTTTATATTCTTTATAAATTAAGAAAACATTTAATAATTTATTATTAATACATAAAGAAATAATATGGATAATAAAATATCAAAGTAACGGGATAAAATTATAGAAGATTAACCAGATTAAATAGCATAGCGAGATGAAATAATTGAAGATTTTCTCAAGGAATATCAATATGAATAACAATAGGTATTAGTAAAAGGAGATTTCTCTATGGTAATCAAACTATTTTTGGAAAAATCAGAATGTTTAGTAACTATCAAAGTCTTTAAGAAGATTAAGGGATAAAGCTAGATTGAGTTAGAAGAATTAGAGAAAGAAAGATATCAAGATTTTAGAAAAACTGAAGAACAAGACATATGTCTTACAAATTGTTGAAAATTAAATTCGTATGGTGATTATAATAGCAAAAATATATTCTTATTTGCTTGTCTTTTTGATTTTTGATCAGATACACAAATTAATAAGAAATCTGAAAAAATTAAGATAGCCAGTTATTAAGATATTAATTCAATTAAAATTTTTAATAACAAAATAAAGGAAAAAAGAAGCCAAAATATCTTTTTTATTATTAAGATACTAGTATTTCAAATATTCTTTTCCAAATAATGAAAATAACAACATACAAAAAACAAATATTATGGAAAATAAATAACAAAATTTCTATTCTTCTTTAATTTTGTTTTCATTTTTAGGAAGATTTTTGGTTTAGAAATAACAATATTAAATTTTATAAAAAGCAAAATATTTTGAAAATTTAAGTTTCTAAGCCCATTTATTATTTAATCCATATTCATACTAAATAAACAATAATGTCTGAATTAGTTTAAAATATCAAAAAATATTCTACTCAAATCCTGAGATTTCTATCAAATAAAATTGTTTTCTTAATTTTTTTGAGTAGATCATCTGAAGTTGACATACTCCTTATTAAAAATTTCAACAGAACCTGACACATATTTGTTTTTTTTTCTGTCAAGAATAATATTTTTTTAGCAAAAAATATATTATGTTCCAATCAATCAAGATACTTTAATTTTATATTTTGAGAAATTAATAAAATAAATAATTTTATATGAATTAATCTATCATAAAACCAGCTTAAAATATTTC
The DNA here is from genome assembly GCA_000231825.2 of Tetrahymena elliotti 4EA. NCBI lineage: Eukaryota > Ciliophora > Oligohymenophorea > Hymenostomatida > Tetrahymenidae > Tetrahymena > Tetrahymena elliotti. The sequence continues at coordinate 772,597 of JH720295.1, forward strand.
AAAGTAAATTTAAAGTTTAAAAATCTTCATTTTCTTTAAATATGCCCATTTTTTTTTACTATGACACTATTATTTAAAACTCTTACAATAAAATTTAATCTGCTTTTGCCTTTTTTATCTACTTTAAAAAATGTTTTCATGTATACTATGATTTACAATTATTTTATTTTTTAGAAAACCTTTTTGAGTTATCAGGCAGCTCTAATTTTTGATATAACCTTTAATATTCATAGACTACCAACTTTTATATTTTTTATAAATTAAGAAAACATTTAATAATTTATAAGTAGAAAATATATTAATACATAAAGAAATAAATAATATGGGTAATAAAACATCAAAGAAAGAGGGCATAATTAAGAGTGATTAGTCTCATTAAATAGTATAGTTAGAAGCCAAAATAATTGAAGATTTTCTCAAGAAATATCAATATGAATAACAATAAGTATTACGAAAAGGAAATTTCTTTGTTGTAGTCAAGGCATTTTCAGAAAAATCAGAGTCTTTAGTGGCTATTAAAGTCTTTAAGAAGATCAAGGGATATAGCTAGATTGATTTAGAAGAATTAGATAAAGATATCTAGATTATTTAAAAGCTTAAGAATGAGGCATATTTTTTACAAATTATTGAAAAATTTGAAGATGATTAACAAGGATTAGTTGCCATAGTTACTGAATTTTGCGATTGTAATATTGATTATCTAAATTATTATTATTAACATGAGTTATCATACATAGGCAATTTAACAACAATATTTGAGTTAAACTAATTTGCCTATGAATAAGTCTTGGCTATGACTTACCAGTTGTTGAAGGCTTTGCTGATCCTTGAAGAAAAGGATATCATTCATAGTGATCTTAAGCCGGAAAATATTTTATTTAGTAAATAAAGAAATCAGTTCTTGATTGGTATCAAATTTATTATATATATCAAAATTTTAAAATACTTAACTAATAAAAAAGATTATAATAGATTATCTAAGATCATGACAGATTCTTCTTCTTAGAACACATAGAATGTAAAATTAGCTAAATGAGTTGAATTAATACACTAATTTCTTTTTTTAATCATGAAGTATCTCTGTGACAATCTTTATTACTAGTCCCCTGAAGTTATAACTTAGCAAAAGCCATACACAATAAAAGTAATTGAAATATTACATAAATATGAGCATAAATTATTAAACTTTAAAGGTTGATATTTTCTCAATTGGATTAATCTTAATTGAAGCTTTTCTTAAGAGAAGACTTACTCCTATGGAATGGAAAGGATTGAAATTGTAAAGCTTATTTAGAGTAATTCCTACCTTGTAAAACTCTGAATAATTTGAATTTGTGAATAAAATACTTTCCAAAATGGTTGAACCAGACAAAGATTTAAGGCTTTAGCCAATAGCTTTAATCTAGAATTTAAATGAATTTGATATCAATGAAAATTGTCTTAAGAAACTAAGAATAAAAAAAGAACTAAAAAAAATTTCCATAACCACAATTGACGAAATTTCCAGAGTAATTGATTATGACACTGTAGAAATAAAGATTACGTAAAGAAATTCGCTTTATATTTAAAATCATAATCATAATAACTTATTTAAAATTTATTTTAAATTATAAATTCATAATCAACTAATCAAATATTTTTAATTTGACTTCAAAACTTTTTGAGGGAAGATTTTCATTCTAAATTATTTCAATTCACTTCTATCAATCACTATCACTTCTTATTTTCAAAATAAATTTGTTATTTTTTGAGTAGTGCTGATTTACTTGGTCCAGAAGGTGCAAAAAATATTGGAACGAGCTTAAAAAAGTGCCAGAATATCAGTTCTTTGAATCTTGATTTAAGGTAATTTGATTAAGTATTGACTTTATTAGGTTAACAAGCAATTAATTAATTAATTCAACTCAATATGAAGAAATAAAATAAGTGAGCAAGTATTTTAAAGCTTAAAATAAATAAATTTTTATTAAATTACTAGTTTATTTTTTTCTTACTTTGAATTTTCTTATCTAATTCTTCTTATTTCCAAAAAATTAAATCTATTTTGTTATTTTCTGAGTAGTTACAATTAACTTGGTGCAGAAGGAGCAAAAAATATTGGAATGAGCTTAGAAAAATGTTATAATATTAGTTCTTTGAATCTCAATGTCTAGTAATTTTATTAAATATTGATTTAATTGTGTTTATAAGCAAATGATTAATTAAGTACAAAAGAAATAAAGAAACAAGGTATATAAAAACTGCTTAAATTTTTTATTATTTGATCAAAAAATCAATAATAGAGACATTTATTTATTGTTTCTTTATTTCTTAAAACCCATCTTATTTTCAAACAAATTAAAACAAATTTGTTATTTTATGAGCAGGTAAAATAATCTTGGCTCAGCAGGAGCAAAAAATCTCGGAATAAGCTTAGAAAAGTGTCAAAATATCAGTACTTTGAATCTTGATCTTCGGTAATTTTTATTAAATATATTTAATTAGGTTTTTAATCAAATGATGAATTAGTACAAAAGAAATAAATTAAATAAATAAAAGCTGCTCAGATTAAATATTTATTGATTAACCTAACAATCAATCAATTTATTTTTTATTTCTTTCTTTTATTTTTTTTATATTTCTATTTATTCCAAATTTTACTTTATTTTTTGAACTCTCATAAAAATTTGTTCAAATTTAAAAATATCAAGTTAATCAAAATATTAAACAAATTAAATCAAATTTATTATTTTATGACTAGTGGAAATGATCTTGGTGCAGAAGGAGCAAAAAATATAGGAATGAGTTTAGAAAAGTGTCCAAATATCAGTTTTTTAAATCTAAATCTTAGGTAATTTTTTTCAATATTTAATTAATTAGGTTTCTAAGCATTTGATTAATTAAGCTTAAAAAAAAAAATAAAATAAATAAGAAATGAGAAACAAGTAAAAGCTGTTTTTGATTAAATATTTATTTAATAATTAATTTATTTCTTAGTTTAAATTTTCTTAAGTATCTCATCATCTTTTCAAATCTACTTTAAAAAAATTTGTTATTTTCGTAGTGCAAATAGTCTTGGTGAAGAAGGAGCAAAAAATCTAGGAAAGAGCTTAGAAAAATGTCAAAATATTATTTCTTTAAGTCTAAATTTAGAGTAATTTTATTAAAAATGCTGATCTGATTTTTTAGGATTTATAATTAATTAAGCACTAAAAAAGGAAAGAAAGTAATAAATAAATAATTTAAAGTAACCTTTGATTAAATATTTATTTATTATTTCTTATTTTATCTTTCTTATCTATCTATTCTTATTATCAAATAAATTAAATCAAATTTGTTATTTTATGCAAAGGTTTGGTTATTATGGTGGAGAAGGAGTAAAAAATATTGGAATGAGCTTAGAAAAGTGTCCAAATATCAGTTCTTTGAATCTCAATCTAGAGTAATTTTTTAAATGCTGATTTAATTATCTTTTTAAACAAATTATTAATTCAGGTAAAAGTAAATAATTAAGTAAGTAATAATGATAATAAAAAGCTATTAACGCTTAATTTTTATTTTTTTACTTATTTCTTACTTTCTATTTTCTTTTCTATTTCTCCTTATTTTCAAAACTAATTCAAACTAAATTATTATCTTTTTATTAGTTCGACATTTCTTAGTGTAGAAGAAGCAAAAAATATTGGAATGAGCTTAGAAAAGTGTCAAAATATCAGATATTTGAGTCTCAATTTAACGTAATTTTATTAATACAGATTTTATTAGATTTTTAAGCACATGATTTATTAAGAAAATATAAAGAAAGGAAGAAAGTAAGTAAGTAAATAAATAAAAGTTGTTTTTGTTTAAACATTTAATTATTTATTAATAATACAGATAAATATTTATTTGCTTACTTAATTATTTCTTATTTTCAATTTTATTATCTATCTCTTCTTATTTTCAAAATAAATGTAAACAAATTTATAATTTTCTGAGTAGTGGTAATGGCTTAGGTGTAGGAGGAGCAAAAAATTTTGGAATGAGCTTAGAAAAATGTCAAAATATCAATTCTCTAAATCTCTATCTTGGGTAATTTTATTTGGTGCTATTAGGTTTTGCAATTATAAATTTAGAACTAAAAAATGAATGAAAGTAATATATAGGAAAATAATAGGTCTAGCGCGTCTGGAAAACATCAGAAAATGTCAGGGGGTAAAAATGAAAAATCATTTTACCCCCCAACATTTCCTGATGTTTTCCAGACGCACTAGACCTATTATTTTCCTATATATAAAGTATCAATAAGTAAAAACTGCTTTTGGTTAAGTGTTTATTTATAAATCAAAAATGTTTACTTATTTCTATTTTTCTTCATTACTTTCACTTTTCTTTTTTCAAAATAAATTTAAATAAATTTTTATTTTATGTAGTTCCAATATTCTTGGTGTAGAAGGAGCAAAAGTTATTGGAGCCAGCTTAAAAAAGTGTTCCAATATCAGAACTTTGAATCTTGATATAAGGTAATTTTATGAAATACTTTTTTTTTCAGCAAATAATTAATTAAATGCCAAAGAATGAAAGAAAGCAAATAAGTATGTGATAGCTAAAAATTTATTTTGATGAAATGTTTATTTATTAATCAAACAATCAATCATTTTACATATTAATTTACTTCAACACTAAGATAATTAATTTTTTAAGCAAATAATTAATTAATAAAGAACAAAAGAAAATAAATAAGCAAACAATCAAGAAATAAATAAAAAAAGCTTTTAATAAAAGAACATAAATAAATCTAAAAAATAATTTGAAAAAATATTTTATTTATTAAAAGTGGAAATTAAATTGGTGAAAAAGGAGAAAAAGGATTAAGATTAATACTGTTAAAAGTGAAAACATTAGTTCAATTAGAAAACATATTCATCTAATAATAATGAAATGAAAAACACAAAGCAATTTCTTATATAATCAAATGAAAATATTGTTATTTTATATTGTTTTTTGGATATTTTGTAATACTTATTTACTCTTTTCATATTGATATTGTCTTAAAACTTATTTTTGGCATGTTCTATTTTATTAAATTTGTATAAATTTTATTGACTTTTTCTCATTCATTTTTTTTTTGCATAATTTTTGATAGTCACTATTATTTTTTTTCTACTAATCTCTCAAAAATAAATTATTTTTTGAAAATTTTATGATAAAATTCATGTTAAGAACGAGCTATTAGTTATATCTATTATTTTATTCATTCCAGCCTAGATTTGACCTTTTTAGCTATCAGTTTTATTCTGATATTTATTTATATTTAGATAAAGAAACAAAATATTCATTAATCAAATTGTATGATTTCTTTTCAAAAATTAAAAAAAACAATTAATTATCAAGTAATCAAATTCAAGTATTCTAATTAATATTTAGGAATTCAATTATTGGATTAGTTTTTATCAAAACCTTGCTATGTATTGTTTAATATAAAATAATGATTAGATTATGTAAAATAAGAAAATATCTTCAAATTTGTTTATCTTTTTGATTTTTGATCAGATAAAAAAATTAAAAAGGAATCTGAAAAAATTAAGAATAGTTATTAATTTAATTTTTTAAAAATTGCTCATCACAAAATAAAGGAAAAAAGATGCCAAAATATCTTTTTATTTTAAAGATACTAGCATTTCAAATTATTTAACACAAAAAAAAAACAAATATTATGGAAAATAACAAAAATGTCTTTTCTTCTTTAATTTTGTATAAATTTTTAGGGAGATTTTAAATATCATAATACAAATCTTAAATTTCATATCAAGTAGAGTATTTTTAATATTATTTTCACATTTTAACTTTTGAGCTCGTTTTATTATTGAATCCAGAGCTCATACTAAATAAATAATATATCTTAATTAGTTTAAATTATCAACAAATATTATACTAAAATTCTTAGATTTCATAAGAATTTAAAAATAAAATGAAAAAAGAAAAATCTGTATTAATAAATATTTTATTTTGTTTCTAAAAAAGTTTCAATAAAAACATATTTTAAATTAAAACGTAAAAACATATTTGAAATTAAAACGCATACAAAGTATGCTAATAAATAATTTGATCATTTTTTAAAATTAATTTTTTTGCATGTTTATAATGTAGGTTCTATTGCATTACTGAAGTTGTAATGCTAGTTTTTAATTAAGCCTATTGAAACAATTTCTATTTAAGGAATTTAAAGTTCGTTTTATGGTGGAGTTTGTGGATCTTCATTATCAAGCTTAATAGAAATCTAGTCTTCATATAGTTCATACTATTTAGATTCACTTATGACAGATTGGTTTTAATTGAAATTTTGTTGCGATTAATTCAACTAGAAGTTTATTTTTTGCAACTCTTTTTCAAAGTTATTCTTTCCTATATTTTTATTCATTAAGTTAAAAGATCCTCCTCCTAGAATTTTTTCCGTTTTTTCTAAGCTTGTTTCACTTTATATCCTACCTTTGCTTCTTGTAATGGATTTACATGATAATATGTCTCTTTCTTTTAGTTATTAGTGAATATTTTTATTCAACTTTTAAATGAGTTAATTGTCTTTTATTTGAAAACTGATATTTTGAACTTTTTTTAGCTTGGTTGATTAGGAACTATTAGGATTTAATTGGTTAATTACATTTTTGAGATTATATTTTGGGAAGTAAAACAGATAGTTTTCTTGACTTTCAAATTTTCCTTACAACATATCAAATGCATTTTCTTCTGCATAAACATTAATAGATGACTTGCAATCATAATTTTGGAGTTATCCATGATGCTAACTCTATCTCTATGTAATTTTAGTTTAAATTTCTGATTTGTTTCGTATTCTTTCATAATTTTACATGTTTAAATCTTTTGACGATTATCTTTTCGTTGCATTAATCCTATTTTATTATAAAATTTTCTCTGTTTAATTCATTTAATTGACCTGATTATCATTAGACTGTGATAAGATTAAATCTTATTCATAATTAGCAATTAAACTAGAAGGCTACTAATCACTAGTCAAAAACTAATTTATTGTATCTATATCTTAACATTACTAAGGAGATATATACTTAACTTTATTTTAATTTTAATAATCTTTATCAGAATAATCGCTATTTGAAAAGATCGGTATACCTATGCCACCTATAGATGCCTAGAAGGTAATTTATCCAGATTTCTTTTTGTATAAATTTTTCTTCTTTTCTGCAGTCATTTTAGGAGATTCTAAAATATCATGAGTAATTTATTTTGATCTTTGAATTTCAAAAAAGTTTTTTGTTGTTTCTAAGTCATCTTCTTCTACAGAGTTTTGTTTAGTTTTTGTTTTAAAAAAGCTATATTAAAAATATCTTTGATCATACAAATCCAAATCCTCAAATTAAGACTCTAAAAATTCCAAAAAAGCTTATGTATTGCAAGAAAAGTTTTCTAATGTGCCATGCTTTTTATTAGTTCTTTTAAATTCTTTATTTCTTTATTAAGGTAAGCTAATCTAATTCAATCCAAATATTTTCATTTTTTTAGGAATGAAATGCAAAGAAGGACAATTATCTATTTGATGCAAATTGCTATAGCAAGATTAACATTTTGAATTTAAATAGCTTATCTATTCACTAAATCTTAATTTATCTTACAGGTACATAAATTTCTCATATTCCTACTTATCTTCTCTTATCACTTCTATAAAATCTTCCCTTCTTATTTTTAGTATTTTACTAAAATCTTTACTTTTCACACTTAAACTCTTTGTATCTCCAGAAAAAAATGATTTTTCTCCAAATGTATCTCCCTATTAATTAAATTCATTTTTCATAAAAGAAAATATTTTTAAATTAATTGAAAATAAAGGGGTTTATTAAAATTATATTTTTAAGAAAGCTTAAGAAAATTAATTTGGAATAGATTTTTATTGTCGAATTGAAAAATTAATGTTGTAAATTTTTAATTAAAAATACAGAATTCAAGAATGAGATAGATTCTCTATTTTTAGTATGGAAGCTATTATTTAAGTAGTTTTGCTAATTGTAGATTTGAAGTTCTCCAAAGAGCACAAAGATGAGAGAGCGTTCTTGGTTACCTTCTTCTTAGCGTATGAGTATCTCTCCTGGAGTTAGCTTTTGTTCCTTGATAATTGGAAGACATTTCATTAATATTTCAAGGCTAAAATTTTCTCTGAGAACTTTACTCTATTTGAGGATGAGCTTGTTAGATTAAATGAGAAGTTCTTATTTTAGGTTATCTGAAAGCTAGGAAATTATTTTATTTTCTTCTTTTTAATTTTCATCTAGAGATTCTTTCCAGTAATATCTAATATTTATTAGTAAAAATTAAAAATATAATTGTGTTTTTCTTCCTTTTTCTTTGAGTTAAGAAGTAAGATAGATTATGCATCAAATTTGCAAAAAATTTAAGATTTACTCAAGCTAAATTTAATGAAAATAACATTTACAATTGAATTTGTGTAAATTAATCAATTCATTTTTTTATTCGAAGTTGAAAACTGTAATTAAGGCTTTTAAGGGTGAATTATGTGATCGAAAATTTAATTAAAAAGAAGTTCTGATAGCATTTTTATTAAGTGTAATTCGTTAAAATAATAGTATTGTTCTTCTGAATATTCAAATATGTGATTCCGCGAATGGGTGGAGGGTATGATTGAAAATTTAATTAAAAAAGAAGATTTTTTATAAAGCATAATAGTATTGTTCCTCTAAATATTCAAATATGCTTTTCGAGTGAATGAAAATATTGAAATTTAATTAAAAAAGAAGCTCTGAATGCATTTTTTATTAAGCATAATAGTATTGTTCCTCTAAGTATTCAAATACGCTTTTCAAGTGAATGAAAATATTGAAATTTAATTAAAAAAGAAGCTCTGAATGCATTTTTATGAAGTGTAATTAATTGATTAAAATAATAGTGTTATTACTCTAAATATTCAAATATATTTTTCCTGGTATTTTGATCTATTTAATTTTTATCCATGTAATTAGCAATAATATATCTCTTTTCTTGAATCATTTTCTCTTTCGCGAAGAAATCTTAGAAAATCTCTCCTATAGAGTTCAGTGTAAAACCAAACACAATGCAACAAGTGATAATTAAAAAAACGCTAATAGATATTTCTAATGGATTAGTAGGTCTTATATCTCCATATCCTACTGTGCACATAGTAACAGTAATAAAATAATATGAATAAAGATATTATATATACCATAAAGAATCACTTAAATTCATATATTCTATCCACGAATTATTTAGATTACTATCTTTTGATGAATTTTAAATGGAGCTCACACTATCAGGATAATCATTATATTCTAAGGAAACCTTTCCAATAATTAACCAAATGCAAGCAAAAATATGAGAAATAAACACAATGTTTTTAATAAGATTAATTAATTCAATAATATTCTACATCTTTCTATCAAACTGAAATTTCAGTTTTATCTTTTTAATAATCACCTAAAAATCATTTAGTTTAAATACGATTGGAAGCAATAAAGCTTAAAGACCTCTGCTTTATGAAACACCACAAAAAGACAAAATATAATACAAAGTTGTAAAAAATACTGAACTAAAATCATAGTAAAATGTGATTGTAGACCTGTAATAACTAAATATCTCCTTTCTGTTTAAACATAAAACACCTCTAATGTAAATAGCAGTATTAATAGTAACAAATATATCTAATATTAGGCATAACTAACAAAACTGTAGCACTTTTAAACAGAGAATATCTTCTATTTGTAATTTCATAGAAAAGGCAATCAAATAAGCAAAATAGCAAATAGCAATGCTGCCTATTTTCAAGAGTTACCATATGTTCAAAATATAATTTTGAGGCAAGAAAATAGGTATTTAAATACTTCTAAAGAATAGTGTAATATCTATTCTATTTCCTTTCACAAATTTCTTTTCATTAAGTGTATTTCTATCATTTTGCTAATAAGTGCTTAAATCATTTATTTAATTAAGCTAATTTTATGTTAAATGCTTATAGAGTCTTATCCTGCTTAAGCTAAGAAATGTTCTGATATATTTTTTGAATTTTATTCGTTTTATTAACTCATCTACTTTTTACCATACACTTTAATCAATTGAAATATCGTTGTTTAGATCACTTATTTACTAATTCTGGTGCATTTCTTAACTATTCTTTTAATTTTTCTTTTAAAATTCTAGATAAACGTTCTTCTAAGAAAGTATCTGTTGACTCTCTAAATTGCTATTAGCATAACTGAAGTTCTTTGCTGTCCTACGCTTCTAAATATTTTTTTACAAGATATTCTACTAGCGATTTGCATCAAAATTAGTATGTGACTTAATGTAATTATGAGATTACTTTTAAGCAAGCGAAGTCTCTTTTGTTGCTAAATTTATTCTTCTTTCGCTCATCCTTTTTTTCTTAATTTTTAACAAATTTTACGAAAAATAAAAATGCAAAAATAAATTAATTCCTATTCTGATATTGTATGATTTTTTATCTAAATTTTTAGACCACCGACTTTTTTTAGTTCACTATTAAACTTAATACAAAATTATTTACAAATTTATCACAAAAAAGACTGACTTTTAGTTAAAAATTTATACAAAAATCGCATTTAGTTGTTTCAAAGGATGTAAAAAAATATTTTTGTTTAGAATTTTAAATATTAAAAAGAGTATTTTTCATTTTTAAATAATAATTTCTTTTACATTTAGTCCTAAAAATAGCCTGAATTTTTTATTAAGTATCTTATCTAATTTTATATCTTCAATACTTAAAAAATAACAAATATCTATTTTCTAATGTTTTTACAAGCTTAATATTTGTTCAAATTAAATAATAAATAATCTTTATGCTTTTAATTTTATATTCATCATAAATAAATGAAATGTGTTTTAATTAAAATAAAGTAGATCTATTCTAAAATACAAATACTGATCCTTTTTATAAAGAAATATACACCATATTTGGTTTGAAAATAATTAAAATATAATTGATTAAACAAATTATAACACATTACTTAAGACTTAAACCCTCAAAAATAAGTTTAAAATAAAATGCCCTGCATAAATGAGAAGTTAAGGCACAAAATATAAACTTTTTAGAGTTATTTTTGTTTGGAAAACTAAAATAAATTAAAAATTTTTGAATACTAAACATTCATCTTTAATGAATGCAGTTTTATTTTATATTTTATAAATAAGAAAATATCAAAAATTTCCTTTTTTGGTTCAACCTTTTAAATTTAATTTACATAAATTCAAATTAAAAAATCATATTAATTCTGAATTTTATTTACATTTAAATATTTTTTATTAATTTGTCAGAATTTACAGTTTTCAACTATTTTTATTTCTCTTTATGTAAATTCAGTAGCTAGAACAGTGTTATATTCATTTTAATTACCATTAAGAGCTTTTTCACTGAATTTAATGTCTTTATAGAGTGATTATAAATATTGTTTTAGGTTTGATGCATATTGTTGAAAACGCTAAGAACTATAATAGCTTTAGTTTTCAATTTAATTAGAATTAAAAGCTTCTAAAATAATTGCAAACTAACTCTTTTATGGGGCACTTTTTACAGAAGATTTTTGAGATTTATTTGATTTTTATTTTGAAAATTGTGAATCGGATTTATTTTTTGTTTAAGAACTTTCTGAAGAAGATTTTAGTGAGTTTATGTCTATGTCAAGACTAAATACCTATAAGAAAGTAATTGTTTCCCAACTAAAAGACTAGCTTGATTCTTCAATTTCAACAGTAATTGCTTGTTTTAAATTTTAGCCTGCATAAAAATGATTCAGGATTTGTTAGGCAACTAAGCTGTTTTCTCTTAGTTTCTTAGTAAAGTCTTTTCCAAGTATTTTAGGTAATAATTCAGATTATATAGTGAATTATAAAGCTTCTCTGTAATTATTGAAAGGAATAAATCCATAATAATCTAAAAAGTGTTCATTATTATAATTTCCATAAGTAATAAATATCTATTCATCGCAAACAAAGTCTTTGTATGCTCTCATAACATATTCTTTTCTTTCTTAATCAAAATAGAAGTATTTAAAATGATCTGTTCCTTCCATGAATGTATGGTTAGCCAAATCATAAAAAGGAATCATAGCACCTACTTCTGAATTAGAATCGTGCTCATTTTTAAAAAACAGAGTTCTTGATTCAATCATAGCAACTAATTACAAAAATTATCCTTCATTAAATCCCTCAAAAATAGATTATTATTCTTTATCTTATGTTATCAAGTTTTTTATTGCCTCAAATTCAGAAAGTAGTTTTTATTGCTTCTTTTAGTGCTTATTTTTTAGCTCATCTCTTAGGAGATTAAATTAACTTTCTGACCATGTAATTGTGTTAGAGTATTATTTAGGAATCGAATTCAAATAGCAACTATAAAAACTAGAAGCATCTTTTCTTTCTTTGTACAAAAAGAAGGCAAGGATTGATTTCTTTTAAACATTCAAATTATTCTTGATTTCTCTTAAAATAGGCAATTTTTAAATAGCTACACTTAATGTAATGAATAAATTATCAGGAATACGAAGAAGCTCTTCCCCTTCTTTAACACTTTGGCTAGCTACTAAGCAACCACCAAAATTAGGAAGTATTGCTGTCTTGCATTTAAAATTCTTATAGCCCTAAATGTTTTGCTGAAGGAATAATTGAAATTCTTGAGACAAACAGCTATTTTCTTCCATAATGAATGAATGAACGAATGAAGTTTTTATTAATTTATAAATAGAATTTCTAAGTAGAAAACAAAAAATAATATCTAAATTTAGCTTAATTTATTTAACTTTGATTGCTATCATCAAAACATGTTTTTTAATCAATCCTGATTTCATCAAAAATACACTTAAATATTTCCAACAATTTCTTACATACAAAAGCAAGTATTTTCTTTTAAAAACAGATCTTAATTACATTTTTGATGAGTAAATCCTGATTCATTCTCATCTTTAATTTATTTATAAAATCCTATCCAAACAAACTACTTCAAATCAATATTTCATATCAAAAATACCTTTAGATAATTTATCTTAAATTCAAAGCAGACAACAAAATGAAATTAGACCTAATTTTGCTCAATACAATTTAACTTGTTGATTAAAATATTTCTTTATATTTCTGACAACATGAAAAATTTTAATTCAGTCATTCATTCTACTTTAGATGAATAAATAGATATTCATTTCAAGCAATTCTTATCAAAAGAAATAAATGTTTTTTAAATAAATATTTTAATTAAGTCATTCATTTTATTTTAGATGAATAATAAATATTCTTGATAAACATATCTTTATGTACAAAAAACAAGATTTAATTGTTTTTGATAAATAAATATTGACTCTTCTTTTTTGATTTCTTTATATTCTATTCAAAATATTTTGAGTACCTTAACAATATAAAGAATTCTGATTATAAATTATGTTAAAGTTAATACAATAAATTAAAATGAAAGTTTGTTTATTATTACCAGATAATCCTTAGATGTTTAATTTGGTTATTTGTTAGTTTAAATGAGAAAACATCCTTAAAAATGATTTCGTAGCAATTATGTTTAGTAAGAAAAACATATTTAATGGTTTGATATCATTCAAGGAAATGGTTTTATTCAACTTATTTACTCGAGTAAAATAGAAAATTAGAAACAGAAAATAGATTTAAGTTTTAGAGGAGGGGTATTTAGTGAATATTTTAAATAGATTATAAAATGTTAAGTATTGGGAAGGATCAAATTAATATAAAAATATAAAGAATGAAAGAAATAAGATACAGAAAACACAGCTTTTCTTTATGGATTCAATTTTGAAAGAATTGTTTGAAAAGATGAAAAAAGAGAGTAGAAATTTAGCTTAATATTAGATATGCCAAATTAAAAAACTCAGAAAAGGAAAGTAAAGACAAATATTATCTTCAATTAATATTTTTTTTTTAGAAAAAAAATTATAATTTGCTTTACTTTTTCTCTAAAAAAAAACAAATTCAAGTAAAGCAGTTGGGTTCAATTCAATAATAAATTACACAACCACCAAGCGAATGAAGCTGCTAAGCTTGAAAACATGACAATTCAAGCTAATAGAGCTGAAATTAGCTGTAAAAATAGTTTATTTTAATGATTGATTTCATAAGTATTTAATGAGTCTAAGCTACTTTTCAGTTTTCAGCTGAAAGCCAAAAATTCAATGTCTTTCGACTTAATGAAAAAATTGATTGAAAATAAAAGTTTCATTTATATTGAGCCACAAATGAAAACGAAAATGGACTCAAAGAGAAAAATAGATTTGAGGAAGAAGTTGTGAGCCAAAATAAAACATATTAATAAATTCTTGAATTTATTTTCTTTTTATTGATTATTTTATCTATTAATTGAATGAAAAATAACTCTAGATTTACATTTGCATACACTATGTCAATAAAAATAATAAACCATTTACTAAAATCAAAAAGAAAAAGAAAAGAAAGAAAGAAAGAAGAATAACAACCATAATACTATATTCTAAATATCTATCTATCAGTCAGTCTATCTTTCTTTCTTTTATTCATTCATGCATTCTTCTTTCATAGTTAATTCCATACTAAAATTCTTTCTTTCTTTAATACTACTTAATTACATTTTTTATGTTTAAACTGTTTAAGTTGTTATGTTATTTTTCTATGCAAATCAGAAAGAAATAATCATTTATCAACTTTAAATTCAACATGTAATTTTCACAGAAGAATTTAACTGTTTATAATTATCTGATTATTCTGCTATCCTGCTGTGCTGTCTTGTAGTCTCTTTTCTACCTTGTTTTCTTTCTTTTAGTCTGCTCAAAATTAAAAATGCTGTACTTTCTTTCATTCAAATCTGAATAGAACATCAGCTTAAAGAAGAAGTTATTGACTTTTTAAATTAAAAGCTATGTGAAATTTTGTCAATTTCATTGATAGAAATGTATTTAGCCACCAATACAAAGAGCTAAGTAAATTTAGAATTCTGATCTTGAAGCAAAAATGTTTTTTTAAATAGAAACTGAGATGTTTATTGATGCTTTTCTTTTATATTATGAATGAATGAAAGCTAAGTAATAGAAGGAGGGAAATTCAAATTTTCCTTTTTAATCGAATGAAAAGAAAATTTCCTTTATAATTAAGTAAAACCCCCTCCTTCCTCTTGGGTTAAGTAAATTTCAAAATGGAAATAGAAAATTTGGTCTATTATTAATTAATTCTAAGGGAAAGTAATTATCACAGAAAGTAGCCAGTTTGTTTACTAGACTATTTATAACTTAACGATAGGTCCCCCACTTTAAATGATTAGTTAACTGAAAAAATGTTGCATTTTGGTTGATTAGTTTGAATTTGATGTAATTGTTTGGATCGTAAAGATAATCATGACGACTGAAAAATAACACTTTGTAAAAAATGAGATATTATGGCAATTTAATGAAAATATTATTCAATTTAGTTTTTATTTGCTGTATCAATGATGGATATTTCAAATAGAATATGTAACTATGCATTTGCTCGTAATTTGAAACAATCTTCAAAAGAGAATAAGAAAATATTTAAATAAATTAGAAGCCATCAAAAAATAATTGGTTTAATTGCTCACTAAAAACTTATTTCATAAAATTTTGATCATGAATTTCAAATTAATAAAATTTATTGAAGTATTTTATACTTCAAATACCAATTATTTTTTAAATATTGATCAATTAATTAATTTATTTATTTATTTATTGATTATCTGATGAGATAGATGATTTAATTAATTAATTAATCAATGCGAAAATTGGTTCCACCAAGGGAGAATAGATGAATTAATTTCGAAAAATTAAACACTTGTTTCTTTGTTTGAGTTAATTAAATTTGAATTTTAATTGGCTGACTTTGATAATTATTAGTGACTCAGTAAGTAAGTAATTGAAGGACCCCTATTTGAAATCAAAATTGAATGCGTAAAAAATCGATTGATTATTAATAATGAGATTAAGCCAAGTCTTAACAAACTTAACTTGAAATTAATTATAAACGTCAAAAGCTACTATTAAATAGGAGGATGTGCTATCATATATTGCTTGACTCTTAGATTAATTTGAACTAAATTTCAATTGCGCGAAATTCAAATTTTATTTCGAATTTATTTAAATTATCTTTGATCTTCATTTATGCTTCTTGTTACTTCACTTCTTTTTCTTATTTTTCTCTTAATAAATTGTCAAAAAATCAGATAAAAGAGAATGGAGATTTAAGAGATATTTTAATTTATAGTGAATCATTTCGGCTAGCTTAGGGCAATTATTTATTAATATATGATTTAGAATTTAGAATAAATAATCAAAAGAGCAAATGCTAGCTTGATTGGTTGTTTCTTGCTAGCTATTTAGTTTAATTTTTTTGATTGATAGTAAAGAAAGAGATTATGAGTTGAAAATAGTTATTTAGTTGATTAGGATTGCACAGCTGTTTTCCCTTCACCCTCTCAAGTAAGATAAAGCTACAACTACCGAATTTATGAATTTTTCATTCATAACATAAGCAATTTAAATAAGTATTTTTATCAATTTAAGCGGCAAAATAAATTATCAGTTTAAATAGGAAATAAAATAAATTTAGCATAGCCATTAAGCAATAGGTTGAATAAAATATTTAGCAAGGGAATAATATATTAGCTAGCCATTATAGGACTAAACTGACGTCATTAGCATTGGAAAAATAAAATTTATATCAATAGAAAGGAAAAAAATTAGAAATTAAGAAGAAAGAAGAAAAATTAAATAAAAGTTACCTTAATTTAAAATAGAAGAACAATTTTTCTCTTTCTCTTTTATTCATTCATAAATACATGCATACAACCAAGCAAACAAGCATTATTATTTGATTCACCCACCACCTGAGATAGAATATGAAAATAAATACAGCACAACAATCCCCCACCATTAAATAGGAATAATAAAATATAAAGGGACAGTAAAGTAATAGAATAAATAATATAAGAAACATGTGATGTGTGAAGTAATTGTTGACTGAGCAAAATTTTTTGTCCACCATTTAAAAAATGTAATTATGAAACAATATTT
Organism: Tetrahymena elliotti 4EA; assembly: GCA_000231825.2. NCBI lineage: Eukaryota > Ciliophora > Oligohymenophorea > Hymenostomatida > Tetrahymenidae > Tetrahymena > Tetrahymena elliotti. The sequence continues at coordinate 789,636 of JH720295.1, forward strand.
TAGTAGATTTTCATTCAAAATATTATGAAATAATGTTTGAAATATTACGTCAGTCAGTGAAATTTATTGATTTTGATTGCTTTGTTGTTTACTAATAATTGGGTATAGATAGTCTCTGACTCACTAATAATAGATTCAAAAAATAGCTTTATTGATGCATAATTAAGATAGTAAAAGAATATTATTAATTTTTCAATGAAGACGATTGATTGACTCACTGCTGTTATCAGAAAGCAGTAGCCTAGCACTTATTCCTTCTCTCTTATTAATTAAATTAATTTTCCTTCTAAAAATCACCAAAAAACTCAAACAACCAACACAAAGACAGGCAGACAAGAAACTAATTAATTTTAAAAAAAGGGGGACTGAAACGCATTGCATTACAAATGTTTTAAAATACAAAATAACTCAAATAAAATGAATCTCCTAATATTCAATTCAATTTAACAGAATTTAATATTCTCTTTTGATTGATAAGCTACTGTACTTAGGAAATTTCCATGTATTAATGGATTGTTAACGGGTTTTCCTTTGACTTACACAATTTTTAAAAAGCAAGCTCTACAGTAAGCGAATTTAAATACTAGATGAGCTTTTAATTTCTATTCAATCTATAATTAAATATAATAAAAAAAATCAATAAATCAAAAAGCTTAAAAAAAACTCAAAACCAACTAAAAATCAAAACAGACAAGACAGAAAGAAAGACAAACAAGCAATTTTCATTTAATCTTTCAATCAAGCATTTATACAAGCAAAAGGAACTTCTTAATTCTACTAAAGATCTAAGAAAAACTCTTAGTAACTCACTCTATAAATCTCACCACCCAAAAGCATATCAACTATAAGAAAAAGACTATTAATATTTTTAAAGAGTCTAGAAGTAATCCTCAAATACCAACCAACTTATAATACAGCTTGATAAAACCTAACATAAACAAAGACCCTTTTTAGTTTATTTCAGATAAATCAGAACTACTCTTCCCTCTACTTAATAACAACTTCTATTATTAATTATTGAAAGAAAAAACTAACAAAATACTAAAAAAAAACTCAACTCTAATTTAATAAATTTAAAATACCAATAAAATGGACTCATCATTTTCTTTTGAAGAAGAAGGAGATCAATACATCATTGACACCAACTCAGCCAACAACTGTAAGGAAATACATGCTTCTTAAATTCAATATGGAGACTATATCATATTGAGTGACAATGAAGTTATTCAAGTTGACAGTGTTCGCAGAGCTACTAAGTCTCGTTCCTCAAAGAATGAAATGAATATCCAAGGAAGAAACTTAATGAAGGACAGTGTTTTCGTCTAATACAAATTCCCAACCAACAGAAATCTTCGTATTATTAAAAATGCTTAAATTAAGGACTATCGTATCGTCTGCATAGAACCTGAAGAAGATATTATTTATGTTCATGGAAACAAAGGTGTCCAACAAGTAAAAATCTCCAACAAAAAAGATGAATTTGATGTCGTTTCTTCCAATCTTAATAAAATTATTGCCAGATGTCTCTTCTATGATGGCCAATACTAACTCCTTGGCTTCTTTGCTGACTCAAATAAGTAAGAATGAGAAAGCAATCAATCCAACTACCATCCATAAACACAATCCTAACTTTATTTACTTCACTTTTATAAAACAAACATTAAAACATAACCACAAACAACTTATTAAACAACCAAATAAATACTTAGAAAAAAAGGCATTCATGCCAACAAACAAACACTATTTATAAATACATATCTATAATTATAATTACACTTTTATCATTTTGAGCTCTTCTTGTTTATATAGCAGTCTCCTCTCTTTGTCTATTCTCTTTCACATTTCCCCAAACCCCATTAATCAACATCTCTTTTTCTGTTCATTCGCGCACGTTCTTGTAGATTTCCCTAAGAAAGAAATAGACTATTCTCAAAATAGTTCTTCTAATTAAACCAGCAAATTATTCTGTTTACTTTATTTCTTAACAGATCTATTAACCAAACAAATACTATCAATCAATATTTGCTCTGCTTCATAAACAAAAACCTAATAAAAACCAAACAAATAAACAAGCAAACATACATACATACATACATACATACATACATACATACATACATACATACATACATACATACATACATACATACATACATACATACATACAAACAAAAATTAAACTCTATTCCAATCAATAAACCAAACAAACAAAGAACAAGCTATTTTGTCATATTAAACTATGATGAAATGGATTGTTTTTAAAAACTAAAACATAAACATGATATCATGAAATACCTTTCAAATTTATATAAAAAATATATAATGAAATTATGAATATAATCTCACAATGATTATTTTTTTTGTAAGAATTTCTACATATTTTTATTTTGTTAAGATTATTTTAAGTGGTCGAATATTTTCAAGCAGAGATTGATTTTTAAATGCTTCATGCTAAATTGTTATTTTTTTACATCATTTTTAGTAGTATTTTAGTACAACGCATTGACATTTAAAAAACTTCTGATGGTTAGTTAAAACATGGTTGAGTTATATCATATATTGTTTTGTTAAATTTTATCAAATTTTAAAACAAAAATGTCTGAAAATAATTTAAAAAGTATGAAGGAAATTCTTAAAAAACAGCGAGAAAATATGAGGAACCTCATAAACAGCAAAGTAAAATTAAAAACAAGTAGAATTTTGAAAAAAAGTAAGAAAATTTAAATTCATAATCCCAATTAATTAACAAAAACTTCTCTAGTTCACTTTTTTTGTTTCTTTTTTTCGTAAAGAAAAATTAAATTTCAAAAAATCATCAAAACTGAATGATTGAAGATTTTTTTCTATCTTATATTACTAAGAAATAATGTTTTTAATCAGTAAATTTTATAAATAATTAACGTCATGATTTTCCTCTTCTAATGAATATTCCGCTGTCTTAAATTAAAAAAATTTAAGTTATCTAGCATATATTATGCCACGATTATTCCAGGCAAGACAATTGTAAAAGATATAGAAAAAAATTATTTAAATCCTATTTAAAATGTCTCTTCTCTAAAAAATTAATGTAGATGAATAGTCCTAATTATTTTCATTCAAACTTTCCAAAAGCTTTTTTTAATTATTTCGATAGATTTGATAAAAAATAGCAAATATTCCTAAAAATAAGAAATTCAACATTTAATTTCTGTGGAAGTTTTTCATTTTTAGGTTTTGGTTTTGAAATTAGTAAATACATTTCTTTTTTAAATAAAAATTCGTTTTTAATTAATTAAATCAACTAATTATGAGATCATAAAAAGATAGGTTGTCAACATAATCACATCGTAGTTTCCTACTTATTTAAATTGCATATTTAAAACATAAAAGATCATAGATGCTATTATTTTTTTGAATTATGATTTATTTTTCTATCAAAAAATATTAATTGCTCTGAATCATTTGCTATAAATAGAAAATATTCTCAAAATTATGAAGAATTGTTATAAAAACTACTCTTTATTTCAATGCAATTTTTTAGATTTAAAACAAAATTCTGTTCAGTTACAGCTTTGAATTTAGCCAATCTCACCTTCTTGAATAAAAAACATAATATATATATTATATTATAATCTGATTTCTGATTATTATTAATTTCTTGATCATAATATGAGCAATCACTATTCTAAAATAAATAATTAATCTCTTGAATTCTAACTTTTAAATTAAATTTTTTACTTTGTAGATTCTACTTAGATTCAAAAGTCTTGTTTGCTTGAAAATACCAACAATTTATAATCAATCAATTAGTTCTATTACTCTATACAGAACAAAATTTTATAGCTCTTGTATGAGAAACAAAAACTGTTTAAATGATTAAAATTATAAATTTGCTACTAAATATTAATATTTTCTGTATGATAAAAAAATAATATATTGTAGAAGGATTTAAGATTAGATTAACAAAATATCAATTTGGAATATTTTTTGATTATCTTACCTGATTTAAGGCTAAAGAAGAAAGATAATTACATAATATATTTAATTCCATTAAATTTATAATAATTTATTTTCTTTTTAGAATATTACAAAATTCAAAAATTCATTCATTCCATAAAATCAATAAGTTAATCCTTTTTTGATCATTTTTATTAAAAATATTTTCTTCTTTGTTCAGATTTTAAAATGTGTTTGAAGATCTAAAAGTTAATAATTTCTCATTTGCTATTAATTTACTAAGCTATTTAATTGATGTTACAAACGATTTAATAAAGAAGTCAAAGTAGTTTCTGTTAATATATGAATTTAAATGAAAAATAATTCAATGTTTAGTGCTTATTACAGAAATTATTTTAATTTTTAGTTAAAGTTACTGTATTATTTTAATATTAAAAATAGAGTTGATATTTATCAATACATTTTTTCTGTGTATTTATTTCAAAAAATAAAAAAGGCTGTCGACACTGGGACTTCCCAAGCGGTCCCCCACCTTAGTACTAACCCAGCCTTAAGGCGCTTAACTTCGGAGTTCGAA
>JH720295.1:795618-816237 GCA_000231825.2 Tetrahymena elliotti 4EA
TTTCACCTTAGTATGGCCGACAACAAAAGTATTAGCAAGTTAACAAAAATTTATTACTAAGATGAAAAACTAAATAATAATATAAATTAACAACTAAATAAAATAACAAAATAAAAAGAGCTTTTTAATTTTCTGACTAAAAAGAAATAAAAAATCCAAATTTAAGCTTAAAATTTATTTGATTTTTTAAATTACAAATTTTAAAAATGTTAATTTCAAACATATCAAATTAAATTGTGAGAATTAAATGGTTTTTTATCAACTGAAATATCAAAATAAGATAATTTTTTCTAGTTAAATTTGATTGAATTGTTAAAATTTAGATAAGAATATTAAGGATACTAATTTGATATCTACCTTCTATCAAAACTCAATTCCTTTATTAACTAACACACAAGTATAAAAACTAGATATCTTTATTATAATCTGAATAAATAAATATTATTAATTTATTTTTGAAATTGATGTTTTAAAATAGATTTATACTTTGGCTTTTATTTCAAAATAATGATACTAAACTTTATAAATTTTCTATTTAATAATTAAAAAAAAAATAATTTCACAAATATTCTGCTTTAAAAATAAATATTTTTCAATAAAAAAAAGAAGGCATAAATAATTTAAAAAATTAGTAAATGAATTAATTAAATACAATAACAAAAAAAACTAATTGTTTTACAATAATAAATAAATAAATTTGACACACTTTCAGTTAACAATTTATACTTGGTTTTCTTAAACAATAAAAATTCTATGTTTTTAATTATAGAAGTATTAGCTCAAAATCATTTTAAGTATTCTTGAGTTAAATAAAATTGTGATTAATAATTCTGATTATTTATTTCATTATAGTTATGTTAAATTTAATGATTTTTCTATTTAATTAACAAAATTTTTAGAAGCAGTAAAGTAAGTAAAGGATTTTGAATTTTTTCACCCAAAAATAGCAGAAAATTAATAAATAAGTTACTTAAATGTATTAATTAATTTTAAATTTAATTTTGAATGATAATTCAAGCAATTTATTTCAATTTAATTACATGTCAATTTGATACATTATCAATTATTAAATCAAATAATTACAATTTGAGTAATCATAGCTTTTTCTAGTATTATCTATTTTACTTATCCTCATCTGTTAATTATTAAGAAAAAAAAGAAATTTATTCAATTTGTAAAAATTAGAGTTGACAATATTATTTTTATTTATCCTTCCTAGATCATGCTCAAATTATTTAACAGTTCTTAAATAGTACATAAATATATTTTACTTTGCATATTTAAAAAATTTTAATGAATAATGAAAGTACGTACTATGTTTCATTTCAATGATATTCAATCTCACCATATATTTTTATTTCCAAAAATAAAAAATTTTATTTCATTCTAATCATCTACCTTTAAAAAGCAAAGAGAAATCTAAATTATATTATCAATTGGAAGAATTAAGTCCAAAAAATAAGAAATAAAATTTTAGAAAATTAGTTTTAATAAAATTATATTCATGAAAATAACTTAAAATTAAAAATCCTTTATTTTCTATAGTAATTTTTCATTTGAGTAAAGGAAATTAATTCTCAGGTATCTTGTAATAGATCAATTATCTACAAATAAGAAAGAAAAAAATAATGGAAATGATATTATCAATTCTTATTTAAAGCACAAAAATGAATAAATAAAAAATACTTTACCATTAATGTTAATTGATGGTTTTATTTAGTAAAGATTGTTCTAAGGTTTAGAATTATCTAAAAATAAGAAAGCAAAAAAAATGTAAATTAAATCACGAATCCCAGTAATTAAGCACCAAAAGAAAGAATTAAAATTTTAATAACGTGCATTATTAAGAATTCATAATCATAAGAAATACTTTATAACCAATGATAATTATGATTTGAGTTAAGATAATTAAAAGGTTTATTCTAATCATTTACACATAACACATTTAAGAAAGCTAAGAAGAGTGTATTATTTTTTTATTTATTCCAGTTATCAACCACACAAAGAAAGAAAGAAAATTTCAATAAAATGAGCTTTTAAAAGTATTATTGAGAATTAATTATTGTAAGAAATACATTATTATTAATGATAATTTATGGTTTGGCTTGAGATAGTTCTAAGGCTGCTTCGAATCATCTAAGTGTAAAAAAGCAAAGAGGAATGTATTATTATATTATCTATACTAAAACTTAACACGAAAAAGGAAGAAATAAAATTTTCACAAAATTAGTTTTAGTATATTTTATATTTTTACTATTTATCAAAAAGAAATGCTTGATTACCTATTATACAACTGATTGAAATAAAAAAGAATATGTCATTTCAAAAACAAAGAATGAATAAATGATTATTAAATATGAATTTATTTACAACTACTACTTACAAGTATTTATTAAAAAATCTTCAAAGAATTAAAGAATGATTAAATATGTTTTTATTTCTTGAATGAAAAAATAAAAATACCTTTTTTTATTAATTGAGTAATGGTTTAGTGGGTTCGTTCTGTAATAGCAAACTGTAATCTCTAAATTGAATTACTGAAAAATTTTTTGAATCTTTGATTTTGTTAATTAAATATTTTATGGAAAGGGAATGAGTAACTAACTAAATTAAGCAAAAATACAAAGAGATTTTAGGTTTTGATAAAATAAGCAAAATATTTATTTAAAACATTTTTTAATAGTCTAATTTAGGTAGTGAATAGAACAAAATAGAGTTCTATTCAACTATAAATAATTTTTTGTTTTTTTCAGATATGCTTAATGTATTTCTAAATAAGCTCATATTGGTCTATTAATTTAATATTTTTGTCAAGTATTACAAATTTTGTAATAGCATTTCGACCATTTATTCTTAAGATCAACCTTAATTAAACTTGTTGTATAATATCTTAAATTTCATTCATGTAATCTTAAAATTATCAAAAAAATAAACTTACTCTCTTTCTCCTTCTTTAGTTTAACTAGAAAACATTTAAGATGGTTAAGAATGTGGCTAATTAGATAATTAGGTACGTTGGTTGTTTTTTATAAGTTTTACTTATTTTTTTTTGTAAATAGGTAAGATTGATTTACTTAATTTAGATAGAAATTTGATATATCAATAATAAATAAAAAATACAAGTCAGTCTATTTTTTGGGTGTACACAAATTTTATTAATTCTTTTCTAATTCATTCAGCCTAAAAACCTCTTCAAAAAGAAAGAAAGGTTTAACAAAGTAAAATCAGAATAAACCAAAAATCTATTCATAAATTAAAAGAATTGTTGAAAGTGAAAATTATTGATTAATTTTTGTTTTCTAAAAAGGTTTTTCAAAATTGCATTGATTAAAGAGATCAAATTATTAAATAAATATCCATTTTTTAAGAATCAAAAAAGATAGATATTTATTGGGTAGATCAATAATGCTTTAAAATCTATTCAAGCAAATCATTAAAATAAGAAATTTTTAATAAATCCAATCAGTAATTTTTAATTTGTCATCTAAAAAATGTAATGACTTAAAATTTTTGAAAGTGAGTTAGTTATTCAGTTAATTATCAAAAAACTTTTCATTTACTTTGATGCATTTTTTTTCAGTGTTTGTCTTTGAAAAAGAGCTAAGAATTTATCTTACTTTCTCTTTAAAGAAGTCAATCTAAATATCAAATTTTATTAAAAAATTAGTTAATCATAAGCATTTTATATGCTAAGATGATCAAATAAATTGATCATATTATATAAAAAATAATATAATAAACATTCATAACAAGAAAATAATTAATTCGATTTTATAATTAATTACTATTTAATTAGAGTAATCTTGATATTATTAGATATTTTAAACAAATATAAATCTAAGGATCCGAATTAGAACAAAAAGGAACAAGTTGTAAGAATGGTCAAACACAATTAACGAAAAATATGTATACATTTATAGTAAAAGATTTAGATAGTTTTTCATTTCAATTAATGTAAATTATAATTGAATAGAAATAAGCTCAAAATATATTTAAATTGTTTTTAGTTTGAGTATTACTCTTTTGACTTATTGTTTTCATTGATTTGATAATTAGTAAATAAACAAGCTAAACAAAAAATGACTCATTCAATTTGTGTCAAAGAAGTCATAGTAGATTATATTTGGATTGTAAGTTTATAAATGCGAAATGTGCTTTAAATACGCAATTTATTGTAGGACAACTTAATTTAATTCGAATATGAGTTTTTCAAATGCTTTTTGATATTCATTTTCTATAATTTTTTTTTTTTGATTAGTTTCTAATAGATACACTTATGCATCTACTTATTAATATTTATTAAACATTTCATTAAATTTTATTAGGTTGTGGTGGTATGAGTTTATTTATAAGAAAATTCTTTACTTTTGTTAATTTTCTTAAAATGAAAGTAATTGTTTTTTAATTAATGAGCTATCATAGATGACATCGAGCCTTATGTTGACTAGATTCTCTTTTTAAGCAATATATTTTCTAGAAAACTATTTAGAAATTATTTCTGCTCCTTTAAATTTGTTAAATAAGCTATCTATAATGTCGTATTCGTTTTCAGGTGATAATTATAAGTAGATAAATATTTTTGATATTTGTTTCCTACCCATTTAAATTACACTAAATTCATTAAAGCTTAGATTAAATTTATCTAAGTCAGTAACATAATCTATTTCATATATCCCCTATAATTGTTATTATTATATTTATTATCGGCTATGTTTAATAAATCTTATTAATTAAATTAAGATAGCAAGAATGCCAAAGATTAATATGACCCACTGAGCGTAAGTAACCTTTGGGCAGTCTTTCAGTAATAGGGAGTAATATAAAATTAGAATTAGCTTCTATGCTATTGAAAACGTCTTTGTTTTTGTCAAAACAACTGATCCAACAGACTCAAAATCTTTAATAAAAATCTATCCATCAACATCAAAATGAAATACAAATTTTTCTATCAAAGGATTCTTAGGAAAAAGTAAGAGACGATCTTCTAATTCATTTTTACATGATACAATAATTTGTGTCAAATTTAACAAATAAAAGTAAAAAAACCATTCAAGTTTAAAGTTTTACTTAATTGTCAACATAAAGAAAACATAGTTCAGGGTTGAAAGTAGGTATTGCCTTACTATTTCTTTTCCGTTATATTAAACATTTGAGTGTGCTTAAAATACTCTTGAAAATTCATAATACTTATCAAGAGTACTAATGTAGAAGTTTTATGATAAAGAGAGGAGAATGATTATATCTAGAGTATTTTGTATTACCAAAATCCAACCATCCCTTACACTCAAAGCGTTGATAAAAAATATGGCTAATTTTGAATACAATAAAGAGGAAGCGGAGCTTTCTTAAAGAAATTCATAGAAATAAATAGTTTTATCATCCATCATAGATTTTTTAGCTAAACTCTTGAACTACTAGGCATTCTTTCTATAATAGTAAAAATCCTCTGTAAAAGTCACTATTCTTATTAAAGGAATGTTCTTATTATTTTTCTTTATCACCCCAAGTCTATTTATGAGCATTAAATTTATTGTTACCACGAAAAGCCAGTAGTGAGCTCTCTAATTTTTAAAAATATTTAAAAGATGTGAAACATGATGATTAAAAAAGAGAAAACTAAAATGGTATTTGTTGAATCTTACCTGAAAAAAATAGAACACATAAAAAAACTAAACAGCTAGAGATAGCTTCTCAATAATGATGTAGCTAGTTAGAAATATTTAGATGATTTATTACAAATTTCTCATTTTAATTTGTTAAGTAGTTTAAGTTTTGCTCATTAGAAATTTAAATAGTAGAGATTAACTATTCACTCTTGTTTTATGTGAAATTAAGCTGTTTTTTTATGTTTATTACTTTTTGTAATTTATAATCCATCATCTATATTTTAACATCATACTGATTTAAATTAAAATGAAAATATCGTTTTCAGATTATTATCAAAAAGTAAATTGGGCAGACTGGCTCTCCTAGTTTGTGATCATTTCTTTTTTTCTGAAATTAAGTTAATAAAATAAAAAATAGACAATAATTAATCAAATTATTTTATTTTGTTTTACTCTAAATATTAGTAATCAAATTTACATACCAATAGTCTCTGATGAAAAAATACCTTATTTCCTATTCAAATATTTACAATTTCAAGAATCCCTTGCAAATTAGAAATTGCTTACAATAAAATATGTATTTTTACAACAAGCTAAAATTAAAATGACAGCTATTTCTCCATCATCTCATTAAATAATTTTTTTAGATTATAAATAAAATAAAGAAAATAGAGTTGAAATAAATAAACAAATATTGATGTAAGAAAGTTCCTAGTAGATCATATTTTATTTTCTTATTATAAATCTTTTATATGTATTTAACTCATCATAATACAATAGTAACTTCATTTATTACAAAGCTAAAGCTTCAATAAAAACTAAAAAAATATTACAATCATACTCCATTAACTCAATAATTGAGTGAAAATAGAAAAATACTTCATTTGAAAATTCTATTTTAATGTGATGACTTAGTCACATCTTATTTTAGTAAACTCTAAATGTATTTATTATCTCTCACCAATAAAACAATTTAAAATAAATTCTTCATTTTTACAAGTGATATCAAAATATAGATTTACTATTAAACAACAAAAAGATAATTTTTTAAAAAAATCAAAAGAATTGAGTCAAAATAGATAGACAGATAGATATTACATTAGAGATATCTATCTAAACTTCTTGTTTGTTACTAAAAACCAATAAGATAGTTTTACTCATAACAATAATAGAAATATTTTTATAAAGCAAAGTTAAAGTGCAATTAACATCAAAGTAAGCATCTCCCTAACACTCAATCAATTAAGTCTCTAAATAAATGTTTTGCTTAAAAAATCTAGAAAATTGAATTAAAATAAAATAGATGAATAAATACTTTGTTTAATAAATATTTTATTGAGTCCTATCTCATTTCTCGAAATTTAACTTTTAAATTTATTTAGATCAAATATATAAATGATAATATCAATAAAATCTTTATTTTGTAACCAATCAAAGTAAAACCACAGAGGACATAGCCATCTTACTATATTTGCCTATTGCTTGTTAATTAAATTAATTGTGCAAAAAAATCAACAAAATTGAGTAAAATGAGATAAATATTGTTGAATTTAAAAATAAAATTTTAATTAGTTTCTTACCAAAAATTTGTAATTTTTTGATTAATCATAAAAATAAAATAAAATATTTTTTAAAAGGCAAAATAAAAAATATAATTCATCTCCATAATACTTTGTTAACTCACTACATAAATTTTTAATGCAAAAAATAAAAAAAATTGATTGAAAATAGACAAATACTTCATTAGATACATATCTTTTAGAGTTCTAACAAGGTCGTATCTTATATATTCTTTAAAATTTAACCCATAAACTTATTTCAATCATCAAAAAACTTAAATTATATGTATAAAAAAGCCCTAAGCAATATAGCTAGACCAAATATTATTATCAGCAGCAATCATTAGGCTAATTCTAGCAAAAAAATATGTATTTTTGTCTCCTAAAGTTAAAGCAAGATCACTGTGAACATGAATATCTCTACATTTATATTTTGCCTTCTTACCATTTAAGTATTAATTAAATTCTTTGTGTAAAAGCATCAAGTAAGTTTAGAAAAAATATAAAATAATTAGATTGATTTTGTAATTAGGTAGAAAAGCATGGTAATTTGTTATTTTCTAAATGGCTGACCTAATTAATATTAAAAATAAAGAAATCTCTTAGTTTTTCTACTTCTTTATTTGAAATTATTAATAAAATTAATCGGAATAGATTCTATCTTTATTTTTATTATTAAAATTAAATTCCTACAGAAATTGATTTATTATTTATCTATTTTGGTTAAAATTAAATTGATTTTCTCAAGAGTTTACTTTTTTAAATTACAATTCAATTTTTTAAACATATTTCAAATTAACAAATATTTGAAATAATAACATTCTATATTACACAAAAAATCACCATTGTGGAAACATATTTTTTTTAAAACAAATTTTTTGCTCAAAAATGTATTTTCATTAATATTATTTAGAAATTTTAATTTTAGCTTTTCAGTGTTTTTATACACAAGAAAAGTTTCAAACTACTATTATATTATTTAATGGCAAGTTTAATACTATTTAACCATTATTTGACTTTATTTTTTATTTTATTTGCTTAGGTGTTAAAATAAAACATGTTTTAAGCAAACAGTTATTTACCATATTGCATTTTAGTTAGTCAATTTTTTTGTTTGTTTGTTTGTTTGTTTGCTTGCTTGATTATTTGTTTATTTTGTTTAATGAAATTTTAAAAAATGTATTGGCTTACTTAATAATTAAAATAATTAATTGATTAATGGTCTTTTATTTTATTCCTACTCAATTATTTTGTTGTTATTAGATAAATTAATAGATACTTCTATTCAATAACTTTTTTGCTTCAAAATTTATCTGATAATATTTACCTGTTTGTTTATTTTTTCTTTGAAGTATTAATGAGTATTTAATCATAGATTACCAAATTATCTTTTCCTGCTCAAAAACAATTGTATTATTAGCAGTATGGTTATCACTTAAATTGTATGTGTCCCCTTAATTTTTTTACCTCATATTATTCTATTTAAATTAGCATGAGAAAATATTATAAAAGGATTTTATAATGAACTTAGAAGGTGTAAACTGTAAGATATTAAAATTGACAATTTTTAGATTTAATTTTTTGCCTAATTTCTCATTCAATAACACGGAATCCAAAACATAGTTTGTAAGTGTATATTTATTTGCTGACACATTAATTAAAAAAGCATAAAAGAAAATATCATTTCTTTCTCTATTGATAACTAAGATTATCTAATTTATATCTTTATTTACTTAGCCAAATTAATAAAAATTAGTAAAATTGTTAATTACTTTTGCTGGCAGTAATCGCTACAAATTAATTTTCACAAATCTTAAAAATGTCATTTCTATACTATAATTTTATATTTTTAACCTAATTTTATTAGCAAATCACCAATCTAAAAAGAAAGTAAGTAAGTAAGGAAGAATTAATAAATTTGAAATCAGAATAAGTCATTAATTTATTCATAAACTTTTAGAAAAGCAGAAATATAAATTGTGAAATTGGAAAATTTTTCATTTGCAAAAAGTTTTTTCTTAAATGTGTTGATTAAATCTATCAATTTATTTTTTAGTGATATATTCAAGCGAATAATTAATTTGGATAATTTTTCAGAAAAAGGTATTTTTAATAAAGCAAATAGATCCAAAAAAATTAAAGTAATCTTTTAACTGTAAAAAAAGCATTACAAATTATTTCTTTATATTTATAGCAGATTATTTAAAAATTATAATTGCCACAAATAACAATCAAAGTTAGTCAATATATTTTTTATTTACTTATTTCTATGAAGAAATAAGGAGTAACATTAATTTGAATTAAAATTTAATACAAATTTATGAAGGCCAAATCCTAATAAAACTAAAAAAATACAATATTTTCATTTATTTTTATTTGTGTTAATTATTTACTTATTCGTAGAAAAATCTTCTTTAAGAATGAGTTTGTTCCTTTATTTAGTTCTACATATTTTTAGTGAGAAAGACATAAGTATAATTCATTCATAAGTCATATATCAAAAAAGAATATTTAATCTAAAGTAATCTAGAAAGATATTTTTCATCGTCCTTTCAAATTTGAAAATTTAAGGATAGATTAGGTTAGCTGAGGTTGCCTGTATTTTCTTAAATTTTTTTAATTAAAATTTAAGTTTCTTTTCAGATAATAACAGCTAATTTGAAATTTGATTTGATAGTTAGTAATTTATTTCTACTCAATAATGCAATAATGCGAATTAGTTCATCAAATTATCTTAATTAGAACAAAAAAGGAAAAGAAATATGAATAACCACAAAAAGAAAAATATAAACCAAAAATACAGTAATTTTATAAATAAAGAAATCGATAAAAATTTATTTCATTTTCTATCAAGTTTTAAATAAAGTTAATTTTAATTGAAATTAAAACAAACAAGCAAACAAATCCATTTAAATTATTTCTAATAATTTTTGTTTAATAGATTGATTATACTTTCATTTATTTTGATTTGATTTGGTTTGGTTTGTGGTTGATAATTATTTTAATTTTCTTTTTAAGGTAAATAAATTAACAAGTTAGATCTAAAATGACTCACTCAATTCGAGTCAAAAAGGTCAAAATAGATAATATTTGGATTGTAAGTTTAAAAGCATGAGATGTATTTTGAATAGGCAATTTTTTGTAGAGCAACTTAATTTAGTTCAAACACAAGTTGTTCGTATAGGTTTTGATATTCATTTTCTAAAATAACTTTATCATTTTAATTGATTTCTAATAAATATATCATTGTACCTTCTTTTTAATGTTTATTGAACATTTCATTGAATTTTATTAAGTTATGGTGTTATGAATTTATTTGTAAGAACACTCTTTTTAATTAATTTTCTTAAAATGAAACAATTTGTTTCTTAATTTATGAGATATCATAGATAACATCAAGCCTTATGTTGACTAGATTCTCTTTTTAAGCAATATATTTTCTAGAAAACTATTTAGAAATTATTTCTGCACCTTTAAATTTGTTAAATAAACAATCTAAAATGTACTGTTCATTTTCAGGTGATAATTGCAAGAAAATAAATATTTTTGACATTTATTTTCTATCGTTTTAAATAGCATTATATTCATCAAATTTTTGATTAAATAAATCCAAGTCAGATACTTGATCTATTTCATATATTCCCTCTAATTGTTATTATTATTATTTCTTTTTACTACTCCAATCTAACTTAATAAATCTTGTTAACTAAATTAATGTAGCTATAACACCAAAGATTAAAATGGTCCACTGAACTTAAGTAATTTTTGGGCAGTCTTTAAGTAATAGGGAGTAATATAAAATTAGAATTAATTTTTATGCGATTGAAAACATTTTTGTTTTTGTCAAAACAACTGATCCAACAGACTCAAAGTCTTTAATAAAAATCTATCCATCAACATCAAAATGAAATACAAATTTTTCTATCAAAGGATTCTTAGGAAAAAGAAAGAGACGATCTTCTAGTTAACTCTTACATGATATAATTATTTGTGCCAAATTTAACAAATAAAAGAAAAAAAACCATTCAAGTTTAAAGTTTTACTTAATTATCTGCATAAAAGTAACATAATTAAGGGTCGAAAGGAGGTATTGTATTACTATTTCTTTTATGCTATATTTTAAAGTTGAATTTGCATAAAATATTCTTGAAAATTGATAATATTTGTCAAGAGTTCTAATGAAGAAATTTTATGATAAGGAGAGGAGCACAATAACATCGAGAGCGTTTTGTATTGTCTTAATCTAACCTTCCCTTTCTCTCAAAGCGTTGATAAAAAATATAGCTAATTTGGAATAAAATAAAGAGGAAGCAGCACTTTTTTAAAGAAATTCATAGGAATAAATTGTTTTATCATCCAAGAGAGAGTATTTAGCAAGACTCTATCTCTAGTTATTCTTGCAATAAAAATAAAAATCCTCAGTAAAAGTCACTATCCTTATTAAAGGAAAGTGCTTATTGTTTTTTTTGATAACATCAAGTCTATTTATAAGCATTAAATTTATAATTACCATGAATAGTAAGTATTGACCACTCTAATTTTATATTAAAATATTTTTATAATACCATGAATAAAATGATTTTTAAGAGATAACATTACCTTAAAAAAGTAGAATAAGTAAAAAAACTAAACAACTAGTGATAGCTTCTCAATTATGATGCAGGTAGTTAGAAATACTTAAATGATTTATGAAAAATTTCTCATTTTAACTAAATTAGAAGTTTAACTTTTTATTATGAACTTTAATTAATAGGAAATGAATTTTTATATTTAGAACAAAGGTTTTCTCTCATATCAATTAATTCTTCTATTTTAAATTTTAAAATATCTATTCTTATACATAATATTAATTTAAAATTCAAATCAAAATATTGTCTTCAATTATTTTCGAATAATTAAAAACTAAAATTTGCTCACATAGTTTGTAATCATTAATTTTTTTCTGAAATCAAATTAATAACAAACAAAATAGTAGAGATGATCAGATATTTTTCAATATCGGGTACCAAATAATAAAGAGTTTTGTTTCAGGTTTTAATCAAAACCCTAGAAAAATTTTTTTTTCAAATAATTTGGATAACTACATTAATTAGTAAGTATTATCCACTTCCTTAAAATATTTTCTTTTTTAGTTTTGGGAATATTTTTTATAATACATACAACATCTACAACAACAGATAAAACAAACGAAACTGCATGGAATTACAAAACATATTATATAAAATAAATGTTTTTAAATATTATTTTATAAAATTGAGTTTTTAATTAGTTATTATTTTGAAAATTAAATTTTAACAATTATTTCTTTGGAAAAATGATATCAAAATATAGATTCATCTAACTCCATTAAACAACTAAAAATTCATTTTTAATCTAAAAATCAAGAAAATTGAATGAAAATCGATATATATTAATTACATTAAAGATTTTTATAATACAATTCTTATCAGGCCAGAGATAAATGCGTTTTAGTTACCAAATAAGCTAGTTTTACTCATCACAATAATAGAATTATTTTTATAAAACTAAGTTAAAGTGTAATTAGCATCAAAGTAAACATTTCCCTAACACTCAATCATTTAACTCTCTAAATAAATGTTTTGCTTAAAAAATTAAGAAAATTGAGTTAAAATAAAATAGATGAATAAATGAATAAATACTTAGTTGAATAAATGAATAAATACTTAGTTGAATAAATGTTTTTTCGAGTCCTATCTCATTTCTCTAACTTGTAAATTTATTTAACTAGCATATCTAAATGAGAATATTGATAAAATCTTTATTTTGTAACCAATCAAAGCAAAACCGCAGAGGACAGAGCGACCTTACTCTATTTACCTATAGCTTGTTAATTAAATTATTCGTGTAAAAAAATCAAGAAAATTGAGCCAAATTTGACAAATATTATTGCATTGATGAATTTAAAAATAAAATTTTTATTAATTTTCTTACCAAAAATCTGTAATTTTTTAATTAATCATTAAAATAAAATAAAATATTTTTTGAAAGGTGAAATATAAAATATAATAATGAATTATGCATCTCCATAATACTTTATTAACTCACTAAATAATGTAAAATTCAAAAAAATTGATTGAAAATTGGCGAGCTTCTTTAGATACATATCTTCTAGAGTTCTAACTAGGTCATACATATCTTATTTCTTTAAAATTAAACGCATAAACTTATTTCTATCATAAAAAAATAACAAAAAAATATGTATTTTTGTCACCTAATGTTAAAGCAACATCATTGTGAACGTCATCATCTCTACATTTAAGGTAAGTACTATATATATTGCCTTCCTTGCCTTCTTTTCTTTTAAATATTAATCAAATTCTTTGTGTAAACACATCATGTAAGTTTAGAAAAAATATAAAATAATTAGATTGCTTTTGTAATTAAGTAGAAAAGCAAGGAAGGTAGTTTGATATTTTCTATTTGAAATATTAATAAAATTATTCAGAATAAATCCAGTGTTTACTTTTATAATAAAAAATTAAATTCCTAAAAAAATCGATTTATCATTTATCTATTTTGATTAAAATTAAATTTATTACATTTACTTTATCTAAAAAGATTACTTAAGTTTGTTAGCTATTTAGCAGTCACTCTTTTAAAAGTATTCCAAAATTTAAATTTTTAATTAATTTACAAATATTTGATATAATAAAATTCTCCATAATACAAGAAATTATTATTATGCAAACATATTTTTTTTTACAGCAAATTTTTTGCTCTTAATTTTTTATAATTCCATTATTGTATTTAACTATTATTTGGAGTTATTTGATTTACTGAGGTATTAAGATAACACATATTTTATGTAAAAAATTACCTACCATAATGTCTATTCGTTAGTTTTTTTGTTTGTTTGTTTGTTTGTTTGCTTGCTTGCTTATTTTGTTTATGCTTATTTGATTTATACCAACTGAATTATTTTGTTGCTATTGAATAAATAAATAGATACTTCTTTCTATTCAATAACTTTTCTGCTACAAAATTTATCTCATAATTTATTTACTTGTTTGTTTATTTTTCCTTTGAAATATTAATTTGTATTTAATCATAGATTTTCCAAATTACTTTTTCCTTCTCAGAAATAGTTGTATTAACTAACAGCTTAAATTGTAATATGTCCCCTTAATTTCTTTACATCATATTGTTCTATTTAAATTCGCATTAAAAAATATTTTAAAAGTAGAACTTATTTTCATTTTTTGATAAAAGGAACCTGGCGGGTAGGAGAAAGATTAAAATTGAAACATTTTGTATTTAATTATATGCCTAATATTTCATTAAATAACACATATTCCAAAACTTAGTTTGAAGCGCATCTTTATTAAATCAGATTTATAATAAATGTATAAAAGAAATATTCATTTCCTTCTCTATTGATAACAAAGTTTATCTAATTTGTATATCTATTAACTGTTATTATTTCCTTCTCTATTGATAACAAAGTTTATCTAATTTGTATATCTATTAACTGTTATTAGCAGTAATCGCTTAATTTATTTACTAAGAAAAAAAGTTTACATAATTTTATCAATTTTTCTAAAGCATCAAACGAATCTTAAAAATGTATGTTTCTTTCTATTCTCACTACTTTAATTTTTTTGATTTTTAACCTAATTTTTTATTTAATCTTTTTCTAGACTCATTCAAGCAGCAAACTTCCATCAAAAAAGAAAGGAAAAATTAACAAATTTGAAATCCGAATAAATCATCTATTCATAAACTTTGAGAAAAGCAGAAAGGTAAATTGTATAATTCTTCTTTTTCAAAAAGGTTTTTCTAAAATGCGTTGATTAAATCTGTTAATTAAAGGTAAAGATATTCATTATTTAAGAATGAGGATAAATAGATATTTATGGGATCGATAATGTTTTAGCGATCTATTCAAGTGAATAATTAATTTGAATAATCTTTCTGTTATAGTGATTTTTAATAAAATCAATAAATACAAACAAAATTAAGTAACCTTTTAACTGTAACAAAAGTACTACAAATTATTTCATAAATATTTATTTTAGACGATTATAAAAATTATTATTGCCACAAACAACAAACAATCAAAGTTAGTCGATAAATTTAAAAAAAATTTTTTATTTCATGCATTCTATATTTAGAATCATCCATTAATTAAAAGTGTAAATTAAAATTTAATACAAATTTATGAATGACAAATCTTAATAAAAGCTAAAAAAATACAGCACTTTCATTTGTGTTAGCAATTTATTTATTTGTAGAAAAATGTTCTTTAAGAATGAGCTTGTTACTTTATTTGGTTTTCCATATTTTTAATCAAAAATACATAAGTGTTTATCATTTATAAGCGAATTATCGAGAAAGAATATTTAGTAACAAAACCAAATCTAGACTATTTGAGAAGATATTTTTCATTGTCCTCAAAATTTTAAAAAACTGAATGAAGTTTTTGTTTCAAATTTTAGAAATTTAAGGGCTAGGTTGGGTTGCCTTTTTTAAAATTTTTTGATTAAAATTTAAGTTTCTTTTTAGATAATAACAAAATAATTAGTTAATTTGATCTGATAGTTAGTTTTTTATTTCAGTAATCTTGATAAAATTCACAAATATAGTAAAGAAAACACTTAATAATGGGAATTTTTGGATTAGTTAATCAAATTATCTTAATTAGAACAAAAAGGAAAGAAATGTAGTAAACACAATAATTAAGAAAAATATAAGTAAATTTATAAATAAATAAATAAGGATTTAGATCAAATATTAATTTCATTGTTTTAAATAAATAAAGTTAATTTTAATTGAAAAGTAAACAAAAAGTCTTTAAATTAATTAATTCAGATGTTTGTTTCAGAGATTTATTATTCTTTTATTCATTTTGGTTTGTGGTTGGTTGGTTAACCATTGTTTTGATTGATTTGATTTTCTTGATAAGATAAAATAAATAAACAAGTTAAACCTAGAACGACTCACTCAATTCGAGTCAAAAAGGTCAAAATAGATAATATTTGGATTGTAAGTTTAAAAGCATGAGATGTATTTTGAATAGGCAATTTTTTGTAAAGCAACTTAATTTAGATCAAACACAAGTTGTTCGTATAGGTTTTGATATTCATTTTCTAAAATAACTTTATCATTTTAATTGATTTCTAATAAATATATCATTGTACCTTCTTTTTAATGTTTATTGAACATTTCATTGAATTTTATTAAGTTATGGTGTTATGAATTTATTTGTAAGAACACTCTTTTTAATTAATTTTCTTAAAATGAAACAATTTGTTTCTTAATTTATGAGATGTCATAGATGACATCAAGCCTTATGTTGACTAGATTCTCTTTTTAAGCAATGTATTTTCTAGAAAACTATTTAGAAATTATTTCTGCACCTTTGAATTTGTTAAATAAGCAATCTAATATGTCCTGCTCATTTTCAGGTGATAATTGCAAGTAGATAAATATTTTAGGTATTTATTTCCTATCCATTTGAATCACATTACATTCATCAAATTTTTGATTAAATTAATGCAAGTCAGATACATAATCTATTTCATATATCCCCTCTTATTGTTATTATTATTTCTTTTTAGTACTGGAGTCTAGCTTAATAAATCTAATTAATTAAATTAAGATAGCAATAACACTAAAAATTAAAATGGTAAACTGAACGTGAGTAATCTTTGGACAGTCTTTAAGTAATAGGCAATAATATAAAATTAGTATTAGCTTCTATGCTATTGAAAACATTTTTGTTTTTGTCAAAACAACTGATCCAACAGACTCAAAGTCTTTAATAAAAATCTATCCATCAACATCAAAATGAAATACAAATTTTTCTATCAAAGGATTCTTAGGGAAAAGAAAGAGACGATCTTCTAGTTAACTCTTACATGATATAATTATTTGTGCCAAATTTAACAAATAAAAGAAAAAAAACCATTCAAGTTTAAAATTTTGCTTAATTATCTGCATAAAGGTAACATAATTAAGGGTTGAAAGGAGATATTGTATTACTATTTCTTTTATGCTACATTATAAACTCGAATTTGCATAAAATATTCTTGAAAATTGATAATATTTGTCAAGAGTTCTAATGAAGAAGTTTTATGATAAGGAGAGGAGCATAATAATATCGAGAGCGTTTTGTATTGTTAAAATCCAACCTTCTCTTTAGCTCAAAGCGTTGATAAAAAATATAGCTAATTTGGAATAAAATAAAGAGGAAGCAGCGCTTCTTTAAAGAAATTCATAGGAATAAATTGTTTTATCATCCAAGAGAGAGTACTTAGCCAGACTCTATATCTTGGCATTCTTGCAATAAAAGTAAAAATCCTCAGTAAAAGTCACTATTCTGATTAAAGGAATGTCCTTATTGTTTTTCTTGATAACAGCAAGTCTATTTATAAGCATTAAATTTATAATTGCTACGAAGAGTAAGTATTGACCGCTCTAATTTGATATTAAAATATTTTATAAGATGAGGAACAAGAAGATTTTTAAGAGGTAATGTTACCTTAAAAAAGTAGAATAAGTAAAAAAACTAGACAACGAGCGATAGCTTCTCAATTGTGATGTAAGTAGTAAGAAATATTTAGATAATTTATGACAAATTTCTCATTTTAGCTAAATTAGAAGTTTAATTTTTTTTAATATGAAATTTAATTATTATATCAAGAATACAAATTTTTTTTTCCCATATCAATTAATTCTTAGATTTTGTATTTTAAAATCATCTATTTTTTGACATAATATTGATTAAAAATTCAAATCAAATATCGTCTTCAGATTGTCTTATCAGCTTAGAATTAAAAAATATAAATTTTGATCGCATACATATATTGTAATCATTATTTTTTTCTCAAATCAAATTAATAACATACAAAATAGATAAAAAGTATTCAAATTCTTTACATTTGATACATCTGTTCTAAATTATTGTAATCAAATTTTCATATCACTTATTCTGATTCCATCATATTTTATTTTTAGATGAAACATCTACAAATTTAATTATATTTGCAAATAAAATAATAAGTAACAATTAAATCTTCATTTTTCAAGCCAAAGTTAAAGAAATATGAAAAAAAATATCGCCATCTTCCTCTAACAAAGCACTTTATATATTTCTTCTTTTTAAAAAAAGTTAAGAAAATTGAATAAAAAAATTATATCTGGTATAAAATTTTGAATAGGTTCTGTCTATTTTCTTACGTGAAATTCATAATATTTATTTAATTCATCATGGTAAGTAGTCTTCATTTAGGAATAAAGCGAAAGTTAAAACAATATCTAAATAAACCATTTTCATCATACTCCATTAACCATTTATTATCTGAGAGAAAATAGACCTATACAACATTGAAAATTATTTTTTAAAGTTCTGAAAAGACCAAATCTTAGGAAACAGCATCTAAATTTGTATATCATGCAAATAAAATAATAACTTCCTACAAATTCTTCATTTTGACAATCTAAATTTAATCAAAATAAATATCTTCTTCTTACTCCATTAACAAACTAAGTCAATTATTTGTCTAGAATCAAGAAAATTGCATCAAAATAGGCAAATATTCTATTTATGAATTTGATAATAAAGTTTTGTTGAGGTGATATCTAATTTTCTTACCAAAAATATAAATTAGCTTAACTCATCATTACAATTGAATAATCATATTTTGTTTAAAGCTAAATTTAAAGTATAATTTACATCAAAATAAAAATAGCCATAATACACTCTCTATTAACTAATTAAATAAATATGGGTAAAATAAAATTAAAAATTGGATGTAAATAGATAGAGGAATTACATCTATTTTAGAGTTCTTAAATTATTTTAATAGAATTTAAACAGAAAATGTATTTAACTCAAAAAAATAAAATAATATTGGACAACAAAATATTTATTTTTATCATCTTAAGTAAAAGCAGAGCGCTGAACATCACAATTCAATCTACTATTAATGGGTGAATTAAATTAATAATTTATAGAAAAAAAAGTAAGATTAGTATGAAAATACAATTATTTAATTACTTCAGTAATAGGGCTGATAAAAGGTAGTTTCGCATTTTTTAAATCACTTTACACGAAAAATAAACTTCTTAGTTTTTCTATTTCTTAATTTGAATTTAATTTAATCAAATTGATCAGAACAAAAATGTCTTTTACTTTTTTTATTAAGAGTAAAATCTAAAAAATTTTGATTAGTGATTTCTTTAATTACTTTGATTCCAAATGTATTTACATTCAATTTTAATATTTGATAATAAAAAATATCTTTCATTTTTTAAATCTTCTTTATTTAAAATAAATTAAATTCTATTACATTCTATTAATATGTTAGGTGTTTGTCTAAAGATTCATTTAATGAATCTATTTTTTTTCATAAAATTTTAGTATTGAAATAAATTTATATTATTACTTGATAAATATTTTAAATAGTCTAAAATAATATAATAGAATATGCCATCATTATTCACTCAAACATATTTCCAAATTTTCTTTCCTAAATTTTTTACTTTAAATTTTAATAAACATTTTTTTTTTGAAATGAAAGGGTTATTTTTTTGAAAACTATTTTATTGAATTTAAATATCTTTTAATATGAAAGAAAATAATTATTTAATTATAATTTATCAATAGCTAGTATTTTATTCCTGTAATCTTGATACTATTAACCAATGCGTAGTTTAGATAAACACTTAAATAGGCCAATTTTTTGTTGAGTTAATCTAAGTATCTTAATTAGAACTAAAAGGAAGAAGGATTGTTTGTCAAATATAATTAAAGAAAATATAAAGTAAAAATACAAGTAAATTTATTAAGAAGTATTAAGAGAAATAATTAATTAATTGCATTTTATATCTAGTTTTAATATAGGAAATTTTAATTGAAATTTAATAAACAAAAATCTATTAAAATTATTTCAGATTTTTGTTTGAGAGATTTATTATATTATTCTTTTTTTTCTGGTTAATTTATGGTTAATAATTGTTTTGATGGATTTGATTAACATTTTAAGGTAAATAAATAAGTTAAATCTAGAAAGAACGAATCAGCTCGAATCAAAAAGATCAAAGTAGATTATATTTGGATTGTAAATTTATAAACATGAGATGTATTTTGAATAGGCAATTTTTTGTAAAGCAACTTAATTTAGATCAAACACAAGCTGTTCATATATTTTTTGATATTCATTTTCTAAAATAACAATATCATTTTAATTGATTTCTAATAGATAAACTTAGGTATCTTCTTCTTAATCTGTATAGAAAATTTCATTAAATTTTATTAAATTGTGGTGCTGTGAGTTTATTTGTAAGAAAACTCTTGATTTTTATTAATTTTCTTAAAATTAATTAATCTGTTTTTTAATTAATGAGCTATCATAGATACCATCAAGCCTTATGTTGACTAGATTCTCTTTTTAAGCAATGTATTTTCTAGAAAACTATTTAGAAATTATTTC
>JH720295.1:816337-845896 GCA_000231825.2 Tetrahymena elliotti 4EA
ATTAATGAGCTATCATAGATACCATCAAGCCTTATGTTGACTAGATTCTCTTTTTAAGCAATGTATTTTCTAGAAAACTATTTAGAAATTATTTCGGCACCTTTAAATTTGTTAAATAAGCAATCTAAAATGTCCTGTTCAATTTCAGGTGACAATTGCATGAAGATAAATACTTTTGACATTTATTTCTTATTATCATATTCATTAAATTTTTGATTAAATTTATGTAAATCAGATACATAATCTATTTCATATATTCCTTCTTATTGTTATTATTATTATTTGTATTTGCTACTTAAGTCGAGCTTAATAAATCTTGTTATCTAAATTAATGCAGCTATAACACCAAAGATTAAAATGGTCCACTGAACGTAAGTAATCGTTGGGCAATCTTTAAGTGATAGGCAGTAATATAAAATTAAAATTAATTTTTATGCTATTGAAAACATTTTAGTTTTTGTCAAAACCACAGATCCAATAGAGTCAAAATCTTTAATGAAAATCTATCCGTCAATGTCAAAGTGAAATATAAATTTTTCTATCAAAGGATTTTTCTTAAAAAGAAAGAGACGATCTTCTAGTTAACTCTTACATGAAAGAATTAGTTGTGCCAAATTAAACAAATAAAAGAAAAAGAACCATTCCAGTTTAAAGTTTTACTTAATTATCAGCATAAAGGTAACATGGTTAAGGGTTGAAAGGAGGTATTATCTTACAATTTCCTTTACGTTAATTTTGACATTTGAATTTTCTTAAAATATTCTTGAAAATTGATAATATTTATCAAGAGTGCTAATGAAGAAGTTTTATGACAAAGAAAGGAGGATAATAATATCTAGAGTATTTTGTATTGTCAAAATCCAGCCTTCCGTTTAGCTCAAAGCGTTGATAAAAAATATAGCTAATTTGGAATATATTAAAGAGAAAGTAGCGCTTTCTTAAAGAAATTCATAGGAACAAATTATTTTATCATCCAAAAGAGAGTATTTAGCCTAACTAATTTTTTAGACATTATCGCAACAATAGTAAAAATTCTCAGTAAAAGTCACTATTCTTATTAAAGGAATATTCCTAGTATTTTTCTTAAAAACATGAAGTCTATTTATTAGTATTAAATTTAGAATTGCCGCAAACAGAAAGTATTAAGCTCTCTAATTTTTATAAAGATATTTTAAAAATTGTGCTGAGAAATAAGATGATTTTTGATGAGAAATTTAATAGAAAAGATATTTAACGTTACCTTAATAAAGTGGAATAGCTAAAAAAATTAAACAACTAGCGATAGCTTCTCAATAATGACATAGCTTGTTAGAAACACTTTGATAATTTTTTACAAATTTCTCATTTAAATTTATTTATTTGGCTGACTTTTATTTGTATGATTTTTATTCATAGAAAATAAATTATTATTTTTTGAATCTAAGCTCTTTTCCCTAATCAACTAATTCTTAGATTTTGTATTTTTAGAACTATCTCTATCTCGACTTAATATTGAATAACTGATTGATTTATCAAAAATTCAATCAAAATATTTGCCTTCAGATTATTTAGGTTTGTAATTAAGTTTTCACTGAAATTAAATTAATAACACACAAAATAGATAAAAAGATTTGAAATTCTTTACATTTGGTACATTCATTATTCTAAATTTTTAGAATCAAATTTGGATATCACTTATACTTCTTAGATTATATCTTATTCTTATTTTCATACCAAAGGTCTACAAATTGAATATTTTGATGTAAATAAAATTACAAATCACAATTAAATCTTCATTTTTACTAAGAATGTTAAACAAATATCAAAACAAACTTAATTTCATTTCCTCTCTAAATATTTTTTTCTCATAAATAAAGAAAATTTAGTCAAAATAGATAACCAAATTCTCTGATTAAATAGGCTATTTCTTATTTTCTTAACTTACAAATTTAATTAACACACAATCGCATTCCGAAATTCAATTATAATAAAGCTAATGTTAAATTAATATCTAAATAAACATTTAATTAATCACTATTTACTCACTAATTTAGTGAAAATAGAGCATCACTTTATACTTTATTTCTCTGACTAGGTCATATCTTGTATCTTTAACAATATAACCTCTAATAGGAACAAAATAATAAATAATTACTTAATAATCTAAATTTAAAATAATTTCAAAATCAATTTCACCATCTAACTCCATTAATGTTTTGCATAAAATACATTTTTTCTATCAAAAAATCAAGAAAAATGAATGAAAATTTTTTGTATTTCATTAAAAAAATCTGTAATTAAAGTTATGATTAGTGGATATCTTTCTTATTTCTTACAAAAATCTTTTAATTTATTTAACTCAACATTACAATAAAATAAAAACATTTGAAACTAAAATTAAAGTGTAACATCAAAATAAACATGACCATATTCTATTAACTATTTTAATAAATTTTTGGTCAAAAAAAATCAATAAAACTGAGTAAAAAGCTCTGGGGATCAATTTTTGAGGATCATTTTCTCGAAGCAATACCTCAACGGGGTTTTCTGGTATATTTTTTTTTTTGAGGGTAATGTTTTTTAACCAATTTCCTTATTCTAAAGTGGGTAGTATAGATTAATTTAAAAGAAATGTTAGAAATTGGATTTAAAAAGTTGATGAGTGATAAATAAATATCTCTTTGTGGTCTTGTTTACACATAAATAACAAAGCAAAAAAAAAATTGGAATAATAATAAGAGTATTTATTTATTTAGCATTTAGTTTTTGAGAAAAAGGAAGACAGATTGGAATGATTAAAAAAGTAAAAACAACATATAAATAAAATAAAATCAAATTGGAGTTTACACAACTCAAGAAAGGAATATATAAGATTTATTTCTGAGAATTTTTTATTAAAATCACTACTTTTTTTCATTTATTTCTTAATTAAAACTTGAATTGATAGATTTTGATTTGTTTTTTGGACTTTCTTCATAATCATTTTCAACTTTTTCTTGATGAGATGGGGAATGAGATGTGTTATTTGATTTCTTATCAAATGTAATTACTGCATTTTAGACCTAAGATCCTTTTTGGTTTTATAAAAATCTAATGTCTGAAAGAACTGGATTATTGCCAGGATCAAATGACTGACTGTTTTCATCATCATCTAGAAAATCCTGAACTTAATTTACCTGCTATTCTTAGTCTTATTTTTGCTTTTATTTTTCTATTTAAATGTCTAATTTTCTATTGTAATAATCAAAAATAAATAGAGGCTTTAGAACTTCCTCATCTAGTTTTTTGATTAAACTTGGTTTTTTATCTTTATTTTTTCTCTTTTCTTTTTTCTTTTCGGCCAAAAGTTATTCTTTTATTTTAATTTTTTCAGAAGAGTTCATTTTTCTTATAAAAAATTTAATGTAAAATGGCATAAATGCTCCTAATACAACAGTGGTGAAGAAGACAATGAACAAGATTGTGCTTATAACAACATCATTTAGTTAATTTTCTACAGTAATAATAAGAGCAAATGCAACTGCGCCACGAATCAGTCCAGAAAACCAAATAATCAGCAATTCATAAATGTTTACACTCCATGTTTTTCTCTTAAATAAATAAGCAATCCCAGAAGTAACAAAAATACATCCAACACGAGCAATGCAAGTAATTAAGAAACTAATAGCTATAAAACTAACTGATACTTTATTGACATCACTCATATAAGTCCATGCTGAAATACCTAGATAAATGAAGAGGAAACTTTCAGCAATTTAAGAAAGAGTGCTTACAGTAATAGCAGTAGATATTTTACCATATTCAGACATATTATATCTCATGTAATGGCTCATCAAAATACCAGAAGTTAGAAGAGCTATTACACTTGAAACTTCAACTAATTCAGCAAAACAATAAGTACCATATCCAATCAAAAGCAAAAAAATATTTTCTTTAATAGGATCAGAAACCAAAAAGCGGAATTTCTTAGTCATCATTGTAGCAATAATAGCCATAAAAATACCAATCAAAACAGACAAAAAGCAATTTTTTAAAAAACTGCCAAAAAGCTCCCAAATAATGCCTGAACCTAACTAAACTGATCCATTAGACCCAACAATAGATTCAACAGACTATATTAAAAAATATAATTGAAAAATTAATTGAGGTATTCAAAATATCTTATATTCACCCTTACTTAAAATTATAAAAATAAAATGCGTTTAACTTATTTACATTTCTAATAAAGTCAAAAGATAGTTTTTAATTACAGTGTAAATTTGTTTGGTAAAAAGTTTATCTTAGCTAGACTTATGTAATCTGATATTTATTTTATTAAATTATTGATTGTATTTCTTTCTTTCTTGATTTTTGATTTGGGGAGAAGTATTAACTTTACAGTGTTTAAAATTTTGATAACTTTTGTTAAGTTTACATTTCTATCAAAACGAAGGAAGAATTTTTATTAAAATTATTGTTTAGTGTAAACTTATGGATTTCCTCTTTTGTTAGTTTAATTTATTTAGCTTATTCTTTGATGATTAAATTTTTTAGACAAATTGTATTTTTTCCTGAGCAAGAATGATGTCAAATAAATTAAAATACGACTTGCGTCTAAATAAATCAATTATTTATTTATTTTTCAATATGTAAAATTTAGTCAAAGAAACTAGCTTCAAAACAAAAAAAACTATTTCGAAATGTTTCCCATAAGTAAAAGTTTTTCATTCTCTTAATAGTTAGATCTAAATTTAAGTTGAATATTCATAAACAGTAATAAATTTTTTCAGAGCATTTAGTGACTTTATTTTTGATATATTTCAACTAATTTTTTTGCCTAAATTTTGTATGAATGCTAATTAATGTAAAGCCATAAAACATAGCAGTGAGTTAATATTAAAAATATGAATGGTCAAAATTAATTTTTTATTTTCTAAATAACTTTGAGAAGTTCTTTTGAATTTTGAAAGTATAAAAAGAACAAAATCTAATTAATTGTTTCATATCAATCAATCAATGAATAAATTAATTTTTTATTTTTTTAATTAGTTTTTGATCAATATTTAATTTTTCGAAGATATTTGGCTTATTTCTACTACTTACTTTCTTCAAAAATTTAATTTACTTTAATGTAAAATTAATTTGTGTCATTTTGAAAGATATTTGTAGATTATTTCAAAAATTATTAATTTTTGATCTATATTTAATCGTTCGAAAATTTTTGACATATATTTCTTTCTACTAATTGCTTTCTTAACTTAATTTACTTTGAATTTTAATGTGAAGCATTTTAAATTACACTCAATTTTGAATAGTGTGTTAATAATTTATATTTTCTTATTGTCTAAAACAAATTAAAAAATCTTTTGAAAATAAATCAATGGCTGCATTATAAACTTGTCTGAAAATAAAAATATTTTTTTTCTTTAATTTATTTTTTGTTCGATATTAAAATTACAAATCTTTTTTTATGATCAGTTAGTAGTTTTATTTTAGGTTTATTTCAACCATTTTTCTATTTTTGTATTTAAATTTTAAATAAATTTGCTAGGATGGTAAATTAACAAAAGATCAATATTTTTTAAGCATTAAAATATAACTAGGGGATTGTTGTTTTAGATTTTATTAGTTTTCAAAATTCAAAAAAAAAATGTTTTTTTCTTTTACTACATCCATCTTAAAATAAAAAATTTATTTTTTTCTTCATTTGTATTTTTATAAAATTAATTTTATTAAATTTTTAATGTGTCTAGTTAATAAATTTACTTTTGATACATTTCTGATAACTTTCTACTTTAATTAAAATTTTTTTGCTTTGGGTTAAAGATTATCCTTATTTAATTAGATAACTATTTAGTTGGAATGTCAGTTAAATCCTATTAAAGATAATTATTTTTCAGAAGTTAAAATATTACTAGTTATTTGATGATTTAGATTTCCTTCCTTAGTTAGTTATTAGTGAAAATATATAAATCTTAAAAAATATTCTAAAATAAAGAAAGTGTAAATTGCTTTCACATTTATTTTAAGAAAATTATTTTTTTCGTTTAATAACTTGAATCAATTTTAATGAATTTTGAGCAGAAAATTCAAAAAATAGTTCTATTTACTTTTTTTTTGCTAAAATGACTTTAAATCAATGAGCCATTTTTATCTCCTTATTGATTTTGTTTAAAATTGTTATAAAATTCATTTTATTTAGAAGAAAATTTCTATCTTTTATTCAAAAATTCTGAATTTATCAAAAATGTAAGTAAGTTAGTAAGTCTATCAAGAATCAAGCTGATGATATTAAAAATACTTTGCTATTTATTTATATATATCTAGAATTTTTTTATCTCTTCGATTTTATCATCTATTTAGATATTAAAATAATTTGGCTTTATTTGGGATTAGGTAGGGTTATGTGAATTCATAAACCCTGCTCATTTTAAATAACTTGATTGATGAAATTACAGCTTTTTTATACTTTAAATAAGGGGATTAAGTTGCTAAGAAGGGTTTGAATTTCTTAGATTTAAGTTAATCTAGATCGAAAGGTATTTATTTACTTTGAATAAGATGATGGCAACTGCATCGTTGAGCAAACCTTCTCCAAATACAATACTGAATAACTTAGGGTAAATTGTGCTGTTGATGAGAGTAAGAGCAGCGATTGCATCAGATGCACACATAGTAGCACTAAAGTATAATAGATCTTTGTTGCTAAGATCAACGCTTTAATTGGTTAAATCAACTATCAGGCCTGCTTATCCAAATGCTTTAGTGATAAAGAGAGTAATGAAGAAGTTGATTAATGTACCAACAACTGCGAACAGTGTAATATAGAAGAAATTATCAAAGAATTTCTTCTTTTTTAAATTATAACCAGCAGCAAAAATAATTGGAGGAAGGATAATTTCAAAGAAACCTTCTCCTGAGAATGTTATGTTATTTGAAAAGAACTTGAAAAACACTCCTATTATAAGACCTATGAGCATACCAAATCCTGTTTCATGGATCAAATGAATCTTTTTATGCTCTATGATTGCTTGAAATGAAATATATGATATTAGCAAGACAACTATTACCAAGCTATATCCATAATTATTTTCTAGAAAACTCATACTTCCTTCCTTCCTAAATATGCTAATTTGTTTGTTTGTTTGTTTGTTGGCTTGCTTGTTTCTTTGTTTTTTAATGAATTTTAAACGTATCTATTAATTTACTTAACTTATAAATTTAATTATGATCTTATGATTTATTTCTACTGAATTACTTTGTTGTTTATTTTTAGATGAAAGAAAGAAATAGATACTTCTATTCAATTACTTGCTTACGCTTCAAAATTTATCTAATAATGTACTTGTTTTTTTATTTGGTTTTTCCTTTTTGAAGTGTAATTTAATCATAAATTTCCCAAATTGCCCAATCCTGCTCTAATTTGTTAAAAAGAGCTCAATTTTGCAATATTAATTTAAAAATAGTTCTATTCATAGTTTAATAATACTAAAAAATTGTAAACATGTCCCTCTTATTTATTTACGCTTACCTTATTAAAAATAACATTTTTTAAATACTCCATACTGTATCATCTACTACTCCTTCGATTTATACTATCAGAACAAAAATTCTTTTTTAATAGTTATATTTATGGCAATATATTCTATGTTTAATTTGCAAAAATAAATAATATATTTAGCCAGATATAAATTAAAAATGTTAAGTACTCTTTTAATCTTAAATATTTTCTTAATTTTCTAATCATAATTGTTTATTACCTCATCTTTTATGACTCATCTCATAATTTTTCAAGTCTATTATGATATCAGCCCAATTATTTCAAATCTCCAAAATAAAAAATGAAAAAATTTTATTTTCTCCTATTATAAAAAACGCTCTAAGCAAATCATTTTTTTATTCATCTTTATTGAAAAAATCATTTTTTCATTTATTTGATTTATTTGTTTAATTTAAACTAACATTTCTACATTTTATACACTTACTACTCATGTTGCGATTAGAGTTATTATCTTACAACATAAAATGAAAATGTTTCATTTAAAATCCAAAATATTTATCTTAATTAAAACTAAATCAGCAAACAAACATAAACAAAACAAATTATTTTTTTATCAATTCAATTTCTCCTATTAATTTCTCCATTTATTTTTCATTAAACATATTTTTGTTTGCTTTTGAAAATATTTTCATATTTATCGAATTTAAGTTTTTATTTCTTTATTAGTATCTTCATTAAACTGTTGTGTATATTAACATAAAAAAAACCATTTCATTTTTATTTAAAGCATTTTTCTTAGATTTTAAACTGTTTTTGTAAGTTTTTTTTAAGTCTAAAAATAGAATTTTAAATACTAAGCATCTTTTATTAGAAAATTATAATTTTATTAGTAATTTATTACAAATATTTTAAAAGTAGAACTTATATTTTTCTTTTGGAACTAAGTTGATTTAAAGAATAAAATGATTCAAAATTATCAATTTTAGATTTAATTTTGTACCTAATTTTTTATTAAATAATAAAATATCACTTTCAACAAAATATTTACTAAGCAAAATTAATTAAAAAAATTAAGTTAAAAATTTTTGCTGCAATGACTCTACTTATTTACAAATTAAAAACAGACGATATCTAAAATTATTTATTTTATCTTTAAATTTGGTAAAACCTCTTTGAGTGCATGCACCCAGCATGACCTCGCCCATGAGTTTTAAGCTCATTTGGGGATGCACCAAAACTTTTCCATTAATAAAATCATTATCCATGCTCTAAATAAAGCAAATTCAATTATTTCTTGTAAAAAGATTTTGAATTCATCATATTAAAAAAAAAATGTTTTACAATATGAGAAATAAAATTTTTTAGTTTTTTAGAAAAATGCTATTTTTAGCTTATTTTGAAAATCTAAAGCATTATTAATAAAGATAATATTCTAAAAAAGGATAAATACATATTTATTTTTTCTTCGATATAATTATTTATTAAAACAATCCCCAACTCAATGGAATGGGGAACCTGTTGGTTGAGTTTGGGTTAGAGTTGGGACTCTCCAAAAACATCAATCATTAATAGCTTTTTAAATTATCTTTTTAATAACAATCTACTCATTTGCTGAACAATAGCTCATTTCGCAAAGTGTATATCCCACAAATAATACAATTTATGAGATGGGAGAATTTTTTGTTCATTTTGATTATATTGTGCCCAAGTACGTGCTTATTCCAAAAAATCAATTTTTACCCATGTGCACCTCAGACTGAGGATTCTTTCTATTAATTTTTCTAAAATATCAAAAAAATTTAAAAATTGTTTATTTTTATTCTAAAAATATCTTAGTTTTATTATATTATTTTATTTGATTCTTAGCTTAAGATATTTTAAAATTAATATTCCATTTTCATCTGCTTTGTAAAAATAATTTGAGGCTGATTAATATAGAGCTTTAAATCAAACTTAAGTCGGTTTAATAGTTAGGGTGATTAGAATAAAATTTTTTTCGAAAAATTGAATGTTATTTAAAATAAGAGGATAACGGTGATAAAATTAAATAACAATGATTATGAGAGTGAGTATTGATGATATTTTAAAAAAATTAAACTAAAGTAATTAATATTGCCATTTTTATTTCTAAATTGAAAAATTAAAAAATAATCTTTGCCAAAATAAAATATCTTTTTTCATAATTTCTTTATTGAAAAGAAAAATTATTAAGATAGATTATTAAACAGTATTGAGCAAAATTTTATCTCATATGAATAAACATAATCATTTAGTTAATTATAGATATCAAAAGAGGAGATCTAGAACCTTATCTATTTGGGTTTTATATGTTTGATTAGTCTTAAATGAATTATTCTTTAGTTAAATTTTATTTTTTTGTCATCAAAAAATGATCCTAATTTGTTAATGGAGAGAGAGGCCATTTTTATAAATAAAATATTTATTTTTTTAATAATTGTTATGTTAGAAATCAATTCTTTCAAAAATTATTTGTTTTTTCATTTTTATTTATTCAAAAATATTTGGGTCATTTTTATATCTTTTAAAAGATTTAAGGACAAAAACCTATTAGAAATTCTCTTAGTGAGTGTATTTTTTTGATTACATATTTTATTTTTTTAATAAATTAAAGATATTTACTTTCAATCCTCCTACTTTACAATCAGTATTTACCTAAGAAGAAGAAAATTGATTTCAACTATATTATCTTAATTTAAATTAATTAACTCAATTTTTTTTAATTTATATTTATAAGTGAAGTGATTTTCAAATAAAAGAAAGTACAAATAAATGAATGATAATTAAATGTTGATCAACAATAATTAATTAATTCATGAAAAAGATCAATAAATAAATTTGGTGGTTTTATCTTTTTTAAAAGGAAATATCTTTGTTTCTGTTGATGGTGTTTTAAAATTTTTTCATTGATTTTTTTATGAAAATTAATTTAAATTCGATGGATTTGCATAAAAAATAATCAATAGAAAAACTATAATTGATTAAATTATTATTTTTTTAGTAATTAATTTTACATTCTGAGCTTTAAATTTTAAAGAAATCAAATGAATTCGCTATCTTATTAATTAAATGAGTAATAGGAAACAAGCTAAATTTCAAATAGCTCTATGGAAAGAGAAAATATAATAAGTATTCATCAAGATTCAGATGATGGAGAGGAAATAAACATAGAAGATCAATGCTTTAGCTCAAGAGATTGGAAACTTTTTAAAGATAGTAAGGATTATTCACTCAATTTAGAGAGTATATAAAACTAAGATACTGATTAGTAGAAGCTTATAGAGATTTTGTAAAAATAGCAATACTTTGAACTGAACAAGTTAAATTTAAAGTAGTAACTTTATAGTGTGAATTGCTTTATTCCAGAAGATGAATTAGAAAACGAATACAGCAGCAGTGAGATCTTCGAAGAGGATAGCTGCAAGTAGAATAAAAGCATTATCTCTGAAATAACTTAAATAAGGATAAATGAAATAGCTAAAATAGATCCAAATTAAATTGAAAGTTAACCAGGATAAAGATAAAATGAGGTTAATTAGGAGTAGTAGAGTTCTTATAATAAAGAAATTGAAGGATTTGAAAATAATTAAGAATAAGTTAATGAATTAAGCTTGTTAAGTCAAATCAAAAGTTTATTGTAGACTAATGATTATGTAAATAATAAAGCTTCAATATAATAAATGTCTCAATTAATTAAAGAAATTCCCTACTTTTAATAGATATTTAATAATGATGGGTATAAATCGGAAGACATACTGAGTGTATGTCAGTACTTAAAAACTTAAAGCTTGGAGTAAAATAGCTTTTTATTTCATATTAATGATCCATCAGATTGTCTTTACATCTTGTTAGATGGTTGCATGGCTGTTTATGTTCCAAAAAGTGAAAGCGATATCCAGCAAGAAATGAACATAAGTTATAATATTATTTAAAATGAGAAAATGCTCAATCAATTCGTACCTACAAATCATGCTCAACAGCAGGCAAAAATAGATGCAAAAATTAAACTAGAAATCCTTTATCAACTTAGAAATTAATATTTTAATAAAACCCATGAAGATTTTCTGAAAGTTGCTTCAAATAATTCACAAAGATATTTCAATTTAGACCAATCCAATTGCAAATTTAGAAGAGCAACACTGCTAAAACCAGGAGATGTTTTTGGTCACACTGCCTTGGCTGTTAATAAAAATAGAACAGCATCTGTAATTGCAATTAATAATTGTACTCTTGCAAAAATACAGGTATCAATCAATTCAAATATTTTATTTCATATTTTACATTTAATTCAACCCAAAAAATTATAAAAGAAAAAAGGTTTTTAAATATTTAATCTTCTATGAAAAACTATTTTTTTCATCTAATTAAATTTAAAATAAATGAATGAATGGATGTATTTGATCTAAAAAATTTAATTGACTGGATTTCAATTTGGAAAATTATTGGATGAAATAGAATTGATTTGTAAGTGTATTGATAGATTAAATTTTGCTTTCGTTTCCAATCGATCTATGGTATTGATTAATAAAAACACAAATATCTGTTTTATTTTCATTTCCAATAGATCGCATTTATTATTAAAAACATAAATATATGTTTGGATTGATAGATATATTACAATTAGAAGTCAAAAGAATATTTTATATAAAAATAATTATTTACATTTTTAAATCCATCAAGAAAATAATCTATGAAGATTTTAAAAGTTAAATAATTTTAATGATTGTTAATTTAGGGTTCATTATATACAAAATACTTTAAGAGAGATTAAGAGAAGAGAGAGTTTTTGTTGTAGTGTATGAAGTCTTTCTTTAGTTTTCCTTAAAAAAATATAGATAAAATTGAGAGCTTTCCTTATTTATTAAAAGAAGTTTCATTTAGGAGAAACTAAATTATATACAAATGCAAAGAAGAAAAAGTGGATAGATTTTATTTTGTGCTAAGAGGATGTGTTGATATGATTGTTAGAGTTAGAGAGGATGATTCTAATCATTTCTAAAGTAAGCTAGACAAATAAATGTAAAATAAAGTGAGAAAATACTCTCAAACAAAAGATCTCTGCGTTTTAACTATCAATCAAGGAGATTTCTTTGGCTATGAAGATATTTTTGATCAAAAGAAAAGAAATTTTACTGCTCAGAGTTCTTCTAGTGAAACTATTTTATTTGAAATTCAACTATCTATGTTAAATGAGTTAGACTCTACTCATATCTTTGAAAAAATAAAAAATATAGGTAATTAATTCAACCTCTTTAAACTTTCTAAATATTTTTGTCTGATCAAAATTTGTTTTTGCTATCATTTATTAAATGCCAATTTAAATCATTCGCTTCAGCTTGATAGATTTTATTTTACAAATTAAAAATTTTTAAAAATGAAAGGATAACAAAGGAAATAAAGGTGCCTTGATAGAATAAAGGAAATATAAGATTTCAAATAAGATAAATTAATTTAAAAACCTATTTAAAAGTAGCTTCCTGAAAATATCTAAAAGATAGTTAAAGAACAAATTACTCAGAAATCTTTAAATTATCAGCTTAAAATTTAACAAGATAAGCTAAATTAACTTTATAGTTCAGAATTTTTTTAGTAAAAAGAAGAAAAATTTACTTTAGAAATAGACCCAAGCAAAAATGAAAGAATTATTTTAGGAGATGTTTCAGATTATCAAAGAGCTAAATAAAAAATCCAAAAAAAATTAGAAGGTCAATTTGGTAAGCAAGAACAACCTGAAACTTATTATCAAAAAATATCTCGACCATAATCAATTAACAATTTTGAGAGCTGCTTAAATTACATCTCAACAGTTCCCTCTTTTTCCAAATTAAAGTAAAAGATTTCTTTTAACACATTTTATATTTTTCATGTAATTTAAATATATTAAGGTCAAACTAATTCTTACCTTCTCTCAAAGAAAGCATTCAGGTTTTTGAAGAACAAAAGCTAAAAAATAAACTAGAAAAATCTCGAATTGTAAACTAAATTTATTTTATTTTTATTTTCATCATTAAAGTACACATAGATATTGTTAATAATAAAATATTTTTTAAGCTTAATATTCGAAATTGGTTTTAATGATTTTATGATATTTTTATTATAAGGAGGGTATTACTTTTTATTTTAAAAATAAAATATGTTAATGGCTTTTTTGATTTTCAAAATGATTTTAAAAATATTTAAATAAATTTATTAATGTTTTAAAAAGACAAGAAAGGTGAGCATAGATGAACACAGCTCATTAAAAAATGAGAGAGTGAGAAGTAATAGTGATAACATTATTAAAGTTAATCATGAAGATAGTTCTTAAGCTTCTTCTTCTTCAAGTAGTCAAGTATAGAGCTTTTCTTTTTAAATAAAATAAAGCAATAGAGATATAAACTATAAAGTACTTACTCCTCTGCTTATAAAGTCTTCGTATTAAATAAATTTAGAAACAGAGTTAATCAATTAATCTAAGAAAAAAAAGTAAATTGATCACTCAACTCCAAAAAGTTTGTTTTCAAATTAAAATTTATCTCCTCAGTCTAAATTGAATAATTAAGATGAAAAACAAGGAAATTTTATTATTTGTAGTTCCTAAAATATTTAAATTTAAGATTAACAAGAAGGTAATATTTAGTCAAGCTAAAATTCAATTCGGAAATAGAGAAATAGTTCACTCTATCTCATGAACGAGTAAGTATAAAAAGTAAAAAAAAATAGATTAATAGAAAGATAATTGATTCACAACAAAGAAAATTATGAAGATTTTTAAAGCATAAAAGAACAAAATCTGTTTTAGAATTCAAAGATTAGAGCATAGTCTTTGCATGAAAACAAATAAATATCTAAATTATAAGAAAGCTAAGGAAGTATCACCAGAGAATCCAGATCATTTCATTAATCTAATGACAAATAATATGGTTTTAATTCTCTTTAACATTATAATGCAAGCTCTTCTTGTGATTAAATTCAAAACTCTAAATAAGAATTACAAAATCAATAAAATGGAAATAAAACTTTGAGAGAAAACAAAACAAAATAAAATGAACAGATTTCTTCAGTAAAGATACTGAAAATTAAGATTAAAAATAATGAAAATGAAATGGAATAAAATCCTTTAATTATCAATTAATTTAATAAAAATAGAAGGAATAATCACATTCATAAGAATAAAATTATCAAAAGCAACTCAACAGATAGAAGAAGAAGTATTTGTGAAAATTTAATTGAGAAAAAAATAGAAGAATTACATGATTTGCTTTAACCTTTATCCAAGTAAGCTAATATATAAATCACAAATAAAGCAATTAAAAAGCAAATTAAAGGATAATAAGAACCAGAATAAGTAAACATAGGAACTTCTACTTAGGATATTTTTAAATATAGCAATCATGTAATCCTTAGTCCAATTTATAATTCCTAATCAAATTAAGCCAACAATAACCATGAAAATAAAAAATTTTTTGCAGAAGACAGCTTTACTATTCAGTCTTATAGATCACTGAACTCAAACAAAGAAATAAAATCCAAATCAATTAAGCTTTCAGAAGCTGATGAAAGAATTTTGTAAATGAATTCATACCTAAAAACAGGTTCCTCTTCATAAAGCATAGAAAATTATTAAGAGCCAAAAATAAAAAATCATAAACTGTCTTCATATAAAAAGGTTCATGATTAAATAAAAAAATTCATCATATCTCCTTAAACTGTATCATTTGAAAATTACAAAATTAATAAGAAACTTGCAATAAAATAATCAAATTAATATGATGATGAATAACAAAAGGCAAATAAAAATAATTATATTTAAAGTATAATTTTCCCTGACTTAAAATACCCAATTAAAACTAAAAACCAATAATGATTACATTAATATTCATTTTAAATAAAACTCAAATATATTTTATAAATATCTCAAAAATATTATCAATAAGTGTTTAAATATCTTTTTTTCAAATAAATTTTCATTAAAAATACTAATTCGCTTTAATTCATTTTAGTTAATATTTATAATATCTACCATAATATCCAAAAATTAAAATATCTCAAAAATTAATTTTCATATTAGTTTTGTTTTTTATTTCAAAATAAAATCAAGTTAAAAATGGATTTTTAAATGAATGTATAAATTGTGGATGCATTATATGAAAAATCAATTTATGAATCTTGAAATATTTTAAAGATTATTTGATTAAGAATATTTGATTTGCTAAGAATCCTTGATTTAAATGCTTCTTTATTATTCGCTTGCTTCTTTTATCTACCAATCGAATATTATTCAATTTAATTTATAAAAAAGAAAATTTATCAAATTTCTTTCATAAAAAATTAGATTGAAATTTTTATGAGATAAAAATCATAAAGCTAAAAGAAATGATAAGGATTAGTAGAGTCATTGAATTACTAATCAAAAAATATTTGAAAAAAGGTTTTGAAATATCTTGCTTATTATTAAGATAATATTAATATACTTTAAGTGTTTTCCTCTTTACAATAATATTATTATGTAGTATTGCAAAAATGCATAAAAATAGTTATGGACTTTACTTTTCATCATATAAAAAATTAAAAAGTAACTCAAAAAAAATAAAGGATAGTTGTTAGTATATAATTTGAGTGGTTATGATGAGCATTAATTAATAACAAAATATAGGAAAAAAGAAATTAAAAAAATATCTTTCTTTTTTATTAAGCTAATATTAAAAACTTATACTTCGAATTGTGAGTTTTTCTACATAAAATAGATATAGCAAAAATGTCTTTTCATCATATTGTATTCTTTAATTTTATAAATTTTTTGAGGAAAATATAAAATATCCTAATAAAAGGCCTACATTTTGTATCAAGCATTGTTTTTTTGAAATTATTTTAATATTTTGCCTTTTTAAGCTATTTTGATTGTTTTATGATAAATCATACTAAATATATCATTATCTCTAATTGGTTTAAAAAATAAACAAATAATATGTCATAATTCTTTGAATTTAACCAAATAAAATCATTTTCTTAATTGTTTTAATAATACCATCTCAATTTTAAAATATTAACAGAATTTACCAAATTTTAGTTTTTCTGTCAAGAATAATACTTTTAAAAGCCAAAAAATATAAGATGTATTTACTAATCAAGAAGTATTTATTAAATGAGCAATAAATCTATCTAAAAAAACTATTTTCTTTGTTCAACAAACTCATTTAATTTTATTTTATGTTATTGTAAGATTTTTTTTTGAAGATTATCAATTAGTCTCTAGCCTCAAAAATAAATTTTCATGAGGAGTATTCTACCATCATATTATTTAACACACTTAAAATGTTTCTAATTGCTTTGATATGTCAAAACTGAGAATATCTCTTTGAACATGTTCCTTTTTTTTTCAAATTGTTAAAAACTGTTCTCTCAACTCTTTATAAATTTAATATGCTTTAAATTTTATTTTTCTACTTTAGAGAAATTAAAATGTATGTTTTAAGCAACACGTATGTCTGTCTATATGAATTTTATTTTTAAGAAAAATCTTTTTAGAATAATCAACTTTGTTAGAATATTTAATTTATTTTTAAATTTCAGAAATCAAATATAATTTTTATACTTTTTATAAATTAAGAAAAAAGTTTACTATTTTTAGGTTAAAAACAGGTTGGTTGAAAAAAGATAAAAAATATGGAAAATTAAATAGCGTAGCTAGAGGAAAAACTTATTAAAGATTTCCTCAAGAAAAATAAATATGAATATATTTAGGTGTTAGGAAAAGGTGATTTCTCTTAGGTAATTAAGGCATTTTCAGAAAAATCATAGTACTTAGTAGCAATTAAAGTTCTTAAGAAGATTAATATGCAAAACCAGATTGATTTACTATAATTCTAGAAAGAAATAGAGATTCTCTAAAAGATTAAAAATGAAAAATATGTTTTGTAAATTATTGAGAAGATTTAAGATGATTCACTAGGATTAGCTGCCATAGTTACTGAACTTTGTGATTGTAATTTAGATTATCAAAATAATTATCATTAATGTAAGTATCATAGGCGATTTAACTACAATATTTGAATTCAACTAACTTGATTTTGAATAAGTATTGGCTATGACTTACCAGTTGCTGAAGGGCTTGCTTGTACTCTAAGAAAAGGGTATCATTCATGGTGATATTAAGCCAGACAATATTTTATTTAGCAAATTAAAAAATCAGTTCTTGATTGGTATAAATCGATAATATTAGACCAAAATTTGAAAATACTTTACTTATGAAAAAGCTGATTATGGATTATCTAAGATCATGGCAGATCCTTCTTCTTAGAAAACTTTGACTGTAAAATAAATAGATTAATAGAATTAATGCATTAATATCTTTTGTAATAATTAATTCAGTCGCTGAAAGGTAATGATTGTTACAAATCGCCTGAAGTTATGAAAAAGCAAAAACCATACACCATAACAGTATTTTAAATATTTATTGGTAATAAACTTAAGTGAATAAATTTTAAAGGTGGATGTTTTCCCAATTGGATAAATTCTAATTGAAGCTTTTCTAAATAGAAGTCTTGATTTTGAGGAATGGATGGGATTGAAATTGTAAACCTTATTTACAGTAATTCCTTCCTTATAAAACTCGGAATAATTTAAATTTGTCAAAGAAATACTTTCCAAAATGGTAGAAAGAAACAAAGATCTAAGGTTTTAACCTAGAATTTTACTCTAGAATTTAAATTCATATCACATCAATGAAAATTCTCTTAAAAGACTCAAAATTAAAAAAGAATTAAGAAGAATTTATATTTATAATGTTAATGAAATAGTGGAAGCAATCGATTATGACATTCTAAAAATAAAACTTGAGTAAAATTTAATTAACTAACTCTTCTTTTTAATAACTTATTTGAAAATAAAAAATGATGCAATTCATCAAAAATATTTAATTTTTGATTTAAAAAATTTTTAATATCCAGATTTTTTTGATAAATGATTTCTTTCTTTAAATTTTCTGTTCTATGCTTCTTATTTTCAAAAACAATTAAATAAATTTTATATTTATGAGTAGTTACAGAAAGCTTGGTGCAGAAGCTGCAAAAGATATTGGAATGAGCTTAGAAAAGTGCTAAACAATTAGTGATTTGAATCTTAACCTATTGTAATTTTGTTTAATTCAGATTTAATTTAGCTTTCAAGCAAATGATTAATTAAGTTAAAAGAAAGAAGGAAAAAAGAAAGTAAATAATAAAATAAAAGCTGGATTAATAATACATTTATTTTTAAATGAAACATTCAATAAGTTTATATATTTATTTGTATACTTAATTAATTCTTATTTTAAATTCTCTTATCTTACTCTTCTAATTATAAACAAATGTGTTATTTTCTGAGTAGTGGAAATAATCTTGGTGCGGTGGGAGCAAAAAATATTGGAATGGGCTTAGAAAAGTGCTAAAAGATCAGTTCTTTGGATCTTGATCTTGGGTAAAATTTTTAAATCCTGATTCAATTTAATTTTTCAGCAAATGATATATTAAAATTATGTACAAAAGAACCAAAGAAAGTAAATGAGTAAGTTATAAGTAAAAGCTGCTTTCAAATTTTAATTTTTTTTTAATGAAACAAGTCAATCAGCTTTTATATTTTTTATTTACTTACTACTTCCTTCTTTCCTACTTTTAATTTTCTTATCTATTTCCTCAGATTATAAAAACTAATTAAATCAAATTTGTTTTTTATGAATAGTGAAAATAATCTTGGTGCAGAAGGAGCAAAAAATATTGGAATGACCTTATAAAAGTGCAAAAATCTAAACACCTTGAGACTTTTTCTTAGGTAATTTTGTTAAATACTGAACTGATTTCATTTAACTTTCAAACAAATGAATAATTATGCACAAAAAAAACTTAATAAGGAAATAATATGTAAAAGCTGCTTTGATTAATAATTTATTTATCACTTTATTTTTTCTTATATATTTCTTCTTATTTCCAAAATAAATTTAAACAAAATTGTTATTTACTGTAGTGGAAATGATCTAGGTGCAGTAGGAGCAAAAAATATTGGAATGAGCTTAGAAAAGTGTCAAAATATCAGTTATTTGAATCTTGATCTTGGGTAATTTTGTTTCATACTTATTTAATTTAGCTTTTTAAGCAAACGATTAATTCAGTAAAAAATAATTAA
The DNA here is from genome assembly GCA_000231825.2 of Tetrahymena elliotti 4EA. Taxonomy (NCBI): domain Eukaryota; phylum Ciliophora; class Oligohymenophorea; order Hymenostomatida; family Tetrahymenidae; genus Tetrahymena; species Tetrahymena elliotti. The sequence goes on from JH720295.1 coordinate 835,953, forward strand.
AGAAAGTAAAAAAGTAAATCACAAGTAAAAGCTGCTGCTTTTAATTTAATATTTATTTTTATTTAATTATTTCTTGTTTTGAATTTTTTAATCTACCTCATTTTATTTTCGAAACAAATTTTTTATTTCTGAATAGAGGAAATTATCTTGGCGATGGAGGAGTAAAAAATATAGGAATGAGCTTAGAAAAGTGTAAAAATATCAGTTCTTTGAGTCTGAAAGTCTAGTAATTTTATTAAATAGTTATTTAATTTAGATTTTAATCAAATAATAGTTCAGCACAAAAGAGCCAAAAAAAGTAAATTAGTAAATAATAAGTCTAAGCTGTTTTTGATTAACTTCTTTTTATTCACTTACTTATTTCTTACTTTAAATTTTCTTATCTATCAATTCTTATAAAAAACAAACTAAAACAAATTTGTTATTTTCTGAGTAGTTGGAATAATCTTAATGTAGAAGGAGCAAAAAATATAGGAATGAGCTTAGAAAAGTGCAAAAATATCAGTTCTTTGAATCTTGACCTTAGGTAATTTTGTTTAATTTGATTTAATTTATCTTTTTAAGTGACTGGTTAATTAAGTACAAAAGAATGAAAGAAAGTAAATAGGTAAACAATAATGATGAGTAAAAGCTGCTTTTAATATTTTTATTTATTTACTTATTTTTTGCTATCAATTTTTCTAATCTACCTCCCTCTTATTATTTTCAAAACAAATTCAAACAAATTTTTTATTTCGGAGTAGAGGAAGTGATTTTGGTGCAGAAGGAGCAAAAAATATTGGAATGGGCTTCGAAAAGTGCCAAAATATCAGTTCTTTGAATCTTAATCTTAAGTAATTTTGTTAAATGATTATATAATTTAGCTTTAATCAAAAAATAAATAAAGTACAAAAGAATAAATAAAAGTAAATAGTGTATTTATTTACTTATTACTTTATTTCTTACTTTCAGTTTTTTTATCTATTATTTCTTATTTACAAATAAATTAAAACAAATTTACTATCTTCTGAATAGTAACAATAAACTTGGTGCAGAAGGAGCAAAAAATATTGGAATGAGCTTAGAAAAGTGCCAAAATATCAGTTCTTTGAATCTTGATCTTGGGTAATTTTGTTTCATACTAATTTAACTTTTTAAGTAAATATAAGAAAGTAAAAAAGTAAATAATGAGTAAAAGCTGCTTTTTTATTTTTTAATGAAACAATCAATCACTTTATTTATTTAATTATTTGTTGCTTTGAATTTTCTAAATTACCTCTTTTTATTTCTAAAACAAATTTTTTATTTTGGAGTAGAGGAAATAATCTTGGCAGTCAAGGAGTAAAAAATATAGGAATGAGCATAGAAAAGTGCCAAAATATCAGTTCTTTGAATCTCAATCTCTCGTAATTTTGTTAAATTATGATTTAATTTAGCTTTTAATTGAATAATAAAGAAAATACAAAAGAACTAAAGAAAGTAAATAGTAAATTTATTTACTTTCTTACTTTCAATTTTCTTATCTATTATTTCTTATTTCAAATTAAATAATACAAATTTGTTATCTTCCGAGCAGTAACAATAAAATTTAGGCAGATGAAGCAAAAAATATTAGAATGAGCTTAGAAAAGTGTAAAAACATCAGTTCTTTGAATCTTAATCTTGAGTAATTTTGTTGGATAATAATTTAATTTAGCTTTTAATTTAATTAATTATGTACAAAAGAATGAAAGAAATTAAATAAGTAAAAACTGCTTTTAATTAAATAATCAATCAGTTGATTTACCAATTTATTTACTTATTTATTCCTTTCCATTTTCTTATCTATCACCTTATTTTCTAAACATATTGGAACTAATATCTTTTTATTATCTCAATAGTAAAAAAAATGTTTGCTTTGATTTAATTTTCTCATTTTCAATTTTTTATAATTATTTTATCAAAATTTAGGTCAAATGGATTAAATTGGAAGATTAAATACGAGCTATTTGAATATCTTAATTATCTTGAATATCATGAATTAGAAATATTTGTTTGAATAAATTAATTAAAATAATATTAATCTCTTTTTTTAGAGTTATTTTTGTGTTTAAATAAATTATTTTACTACACACAAAAAATATAAAGAAGTGTTAGGGCTTTTTATTCAATTTAGTTTACATATTTTAATGTTTTTGTAAACATAATTTTTAAATTTAAAATATTTTTAATTTATTTTGTTAAGATTTATTTAATTTGTTCACAATAAAGTGAAATATTTTAATGTTTAATATTATCAGAATCTATGACATATTTTGAAAATCAAAAACTAACAAGGCAATCAATGAATGAAAATTTAATTGTTCAAAAGTAATCAATCAGCTATGAATTTATTTGTTTACTTATTTCTTTATTACCTCCCTTCAATTTTTTTATCTCTCTCTTCTTATTTTAAAAATTAATTCAAATAAATTTGTTATCTTCTGAGTAGTGACAATAAGCTTGGTGCAGAAGGGGCAAAAAACATTGGAATAAGCTTAGAAAATTGTCAAAGTATCAGTTCGTTGAATCTCAGTCTTGGTTAATTTTGTTAAATACTTATCTTTAAAATAATAAAAATATCATCTTAATAAAATTTACACTTTTTTTTTTTGATGAAAATAGAATCTTTAACAATTATTAAATGTAGAAACTTAATTTGTTATTTATTTACTGGAAACTCTAAATTTGTAGATATGAATAAGCTCAAATTAAAAAATAAGATCATTAAACATTAGAAAATAAATATTTTTCTAATAAATTAAAAATGTAGAGTAACTGATCTACTAATTGTATAAATATCTAATCTGCTAAAATATTTATATTCTCAATTGAATTTGCTAATTTATTTAAATTAGATTAGAAAGATGTAAGGCAAAGATTCAAACATTAAATTTGATTGTTTATTAGCAAATTATTTGAAAATCTAAAGCAATATGAAAAAAAAAAAAATGAAACATTAATCTAGATATATATTTCTAACAAATTAGATTGAGAATAACTAAAGGATTTTGAGCTTTAGATCTACTAATCAGATAAATAACAAGCAATGCTGCATAATGGAATAATAAAAACATCTTTACTTTTTAGAAAAATTAATATGAATGAAAACAAATGTTATTTATTATAAATTAAATTTTGCAAAAAGAATATTGATTGAACTAGAAAAGTGTACGGTAAAAATTCAAAAATTAAATTTGATTTTTTATTAGCAATTATTTGAAAATAAATCTAAATTTGTAGATATAAATAAGCTAAAATGAAAAAACAGTCTAATTAACCATTAACCTAGAGATATTTTTCTAATAAATTGGATTAATAGAATAACTAAGACATGCTGAGCTGTAGATCTACTGATAAGTTTAATAATAATCCTGCATTTTTCTCAAATAATAATAACATAAGCACTAATATATCATAAGATATTGCAAACATCAGCTTTGAAAGTATTAATAAAGATAAAGAAAATGGTTATTAACTTCATAAGTAATATTCTAACCTAAGCGATATTACTTTTAAGCAAGACAGTCTTAGAAACGATTCAGTTGTTAGTCTTCTGTAGAAAGCCAGTTAAAGTTCTGCCAATTTACTCAGTTAAAAGCAAGAAAATGCATAAGTATCCCAAAGTAGCTAATCTTAAAAATAAAATGAGTAGAAATTAAATTCACACAGAAGAGTTTAAAGCACAATATAGTTGGGATTTAATAGTAATTCAAACATATAGTTCTAATCTCAACAGCTTCTAAACAACTTTTAACAGGAAAAAGCAAGTTTCATAAAATCATAAAAGTTAGCAGAAAAAGCTATTAAAGAAGCATAATAACTTATAAAAGACAAACAATTGCAATTAGAACGCATTAAAAAAGAGAATGAAAAGTTATTGTAGAAAGTAAAAGCAGAATAAAAATAGCTAGAAGATATCAAAAAATAAATTGGGTGTGCTGAGAAACAATAAATGCCAGTAAAACAAAAATAATACTCAGAAAACTTAGATAAATTGACAGATAAAGCCATATAAAGCGAGTATTTATAAAGCGAAATATATGAAAAATTGAAATAAATTAATGATCAACAATAATAAATGCGAGAAAAAATAGACTAGCAGTCAAAGCAGATTTAATATGAGAAAATACAAAATTAAAAAATAAAATATCATCATATTCAACTTAATTAACAAAATGAATAAAACTACTCATCTAAAATCATTGAATAATAAAATTCTTAAAAACTGCTAAGTCAGCTCAAACACCAATACAACTTATTAATTACCAAGTAAAAAAATTGAAAAATATTATCGTCAAAGAAACCAATAAATAAACAAACAAACAAACAAAACTACTGCCAATAATATTATATTAAAATATCCAATATAAATTGTCTTTGTATATATTATTTATTTTTAAATAAATTTGTTAATTTTTCTATGAAGTATTCCGTTTTCTAAAATTCCAATATTCTGATATTCTGAGACCTCTGCTATTGAGTAATTATATGTCTTTTTATTAATTTATAAACATAAATACTAATGTTTTTTCAATTTGTGAAAATTAAAAATTTTCACCTGCATAATTAATGAAAAATTTAAATTCTTATTAATTGAAGGCTGCATCAAGGGAACATTAAAGGGATGTTATTAATGTAATAAATTCTGTCATTTAATGTATTATAGAAAAAATGTGATTAGTTTTTATTTGTTTTATTAATAAAGTATTCTTTATGTTGATTCTTAATTAATTAAAATAACTGTATTAAAGTGATAAATAAGAAAGTCAAAAAAATAATTTAACAAAAAAAAAACAAATTTTTATAAATGCAGAGAATTTAAACATCTCAGTTTCATATAAGTGATGAATATATTCTTTCATCTATTTATCTAATGTTGATTTGATGGCTATTGCATTTTTCTTTTAACTGTTGAATAAAATATGTCTGTAAATCATCAGATTCAGAAATTTGAAGCTGTTCTTCTAAAAGTAATTGCATATTTTATCTTACTCTATTGCTGATTTTTAAAAAATCTTATTGATTTTTAAAAGTATAATAATAATTTACATGTCATGAGGCTAGCACAATCATTCTCATTGCATAAATAATTATCTTTACATCGAACAATTTACAAGGCAGTATATTGATATTTGCTTAAAATCATCATAATAGCTTTTTTCAATAATATGATTTCTTTATAAAAGTGTAGGAAATCTAAACTCTGGCTAATATCATGCTCTATTTAGCTTAATGCTTTTTTATTTAAACCCAAAAATTCAAAATTCTTATTCTTATTTCTTATTTTAAGAAAAATAATTCATTTTCAACATTTTATTAAATAATAAAAATAGATCTAATAATATTACCTCAACTTAAATAGAGCTTTCTCAATTTTTTTAGAAATTTTAATATCTTTTTGGCAATTCATTCTATCATGAACTTTTTTAAAAGATTCTTTTCTGCTCTCTTTTTTAAAATTATCAATTTAAATGCTTTTCTATTTCTAACTTGCTATTTACTTCTTATTTTTATTATTCAATAGTATTATTTTGTTGAATATATGAAAAAAAGTTATTTCGCTAGCCATTTTTAATAACTTATTTATGTAAAATGAGGTTAGATCTACTTCTTTCATTTCTAGTTTCAAGTTGATTTAAAGATTTATCTGTCTCAATTTCTAGATATTTTTTATCAGTAGATCCTTTTTTTTTGAAATACTGAACAGATTATTCTTTTGTATCATCTATTTATCGATTTATTTAACTACCCTGTTAAGTCAGTATTTATTCACCTGAATTAGTTTCTAATGAAGGCATAATTATAGGATCAATAACTTTTTTCAAAGCATAATCTGATTTAAATGGTGAAAAGTTGATTTATTATGGGTAAATATCTCTAAAATGTTAAATATCATTAAGCCTTAATATCTTTTGATAAGTTTCTTGGTACAAAGTTTTCAAGATGAGTATAAAAATTTCTTACCTTATCAGCTTTTTAGCCATAAACTTACCTAAAAATCCTAAGCTCATTAATAAAGTAATAGCGCTATTGCATTAGGCTAATATTTCAGGAAAAGTAGCATATTAAATTTGAGTACGCAAAATTGTTTCATCCACACTCAAGATGAATAGAAAAATACAATTATTAGATTATTTAATAGTTTTTTCGGCATTATTTTAACTGACTATGTAGGAAATAGGAGAGGAGTATTGTGATTCTGATTAAATAAAAGAACCTTGCTTCACTGATGTAACTTATTTTTACATTATTAGTTCTGTTGATTGAACTTATTTCGGAGATCCCATAAATTGATATAAATGTTTATAACTTACTTACATTTAGTGGGAAGTAATGTTATATTAAGATACTTGTACTTTTATATCAATTAAATTATTTAGGTCTAAAACATATTCATCTATTTCTTCTGGAGAGGCGCAATTATCTGGTACTAAAGTTTTATATTCATCTTTATCTTAGCATCTGTAAATTACTATTTCTAGTATAGAATAAATATTATTGAAATTTCCTTTCAAAAAAATATTTTTTATCATTAATTATCAAAGAATTTTTGAAATTATCTTTTTTTTACAGAATATTAATCTATTCTCCCTCAAGAATTAATTACCTAATTTTTATAAAATTTTATGAAGTCCTGTGGTATATTCATTCTATTAGATTAGCTTGAAAACCTCCTATTTCTACCCCAAAGCTAAATTTAAAAAATTTTTTATTAATTTTAATTAAATATTTTTTATTTTTATTTTTAAGTTTTTTTAAATTTACCCTAAAAATTAAGGTAAAACATATAATGATTTTTTGAAAAAAAATTAAATTGATATGTTCATAGAAACTATTTTTTCAAATTAATTTTTGAATGAAAAAAAAATAAAAATTTATTCCAAATTGAAAATTTTTTGTTTTTCTATTTTTTAGCATATTATTCAATAATACCTAATATGAAATGAAGAATTTGTGTACCACTGCCACTTTGTATATTAATTCTATCATAATTAAATTTTTTTTACTTCAATCTAATTAAGCAATCATTCAATTATATAAAAAATTAATCAATATTTACATGCTTTATTTAAAAGCTAGAATCTAATAGAAATAATTTTTTCTTTCAGCAGATGTTTTATCTTATCAGAGCCAAACTTTTTTCCATCATTTCTACTTTTTAATAATTTACAAATAGTTTTTCTATTTTGTTGTGTTTGTTTGTTAATTTTTAAATAAATTTTGAATTTTTTTATCTATTTTAAAAGTTGGTTCACTTCAAGTCAAAAAATATGGAAGCTTTAATATTTAAAAATACTTAAGATTTATAAATAGATACAATCATTGGTTTCATCAGCTTCATCATTTTTATTTGGATTAAAAGAGTTTTTAATATTAATAAGCATATTCTTATTGAAAGATTATTTTTGTAAGCTTATTTAGAAGAGATAATTGCTTATGAAGATCATCATCTATCCATTATAAATAATTTTCTTGTTTTAATTTATATTTCAACTAAACTTTGATTATGTTTAATTAAGTAGAATTTGAGGTATTGCAAATTATTAAAAAATGCTTACAAAAGGCTAAAAGAAGAAGATGAGTAGTTAAAGTAGTTAGAATAAAGTAGATTAGATCACCAAAATAGCTTGTCCTAGTCATGAAAATAAATTTCTAGAGCTAATTAATGTTGATCCTGGTTGTAAATAGAAGTTATTGTGCTATGAATGTATTTTTTGAGAAATAGTATCCAAATAATAATATTCTTTTAATTAAGGAAATTTTTAATAGCAAGATTTACTAATTTATCAGTAAATGGCTTAGATTTGAGGATCCGAACAAAGAGCTATTCAATACAATATTTAGCGCAAACCATGAGGGTGCTTTAACCTAGTTTTTTAAAGAAACTTTGATAAATTTCAAAAAGGAGATTAATTAATACATTGATAATTAAATTGGAAAGATGCCAATTAGTTTAAAAAAACTAGAAGTTCAAAATAAGAACTTGAAAGCTATGTATTTACAACATCAATTTTAATCAGATTTAAGAGAGTGTTTGACTAAGAATGAATAAGATAGAATTTATTGGAGGAATAAATAACTGATTTTATTTCCAAATTTTAATCAGAAAACAAAAAATTTGAAGAAGAGGTGCTTATTATGGTAAGACTTACCAAATTAGTGATGCTTTGCCTAAAAATCTTCAAAAATTCATTAAGAACTCAGAACAACTCAAATACAGTATTCTTTAAGATATCAAGGATATAATTTGAAGATTAAAAATGATATTAGGTTCTTAAAACATTTCATAGAACATGTTAAAAAAATCAGAATATCAAGTTTGTTATGGAGATTTATTTTTTGAATGAACTAAGCAAAATGAGTTAGAAATGTTAAATTAGTAAGATTAAAACTGTTATTCTACAGTTTATGTTGGTACGTGTCCGAAATCAACTTTTTATATTTGCAGCTACAATAGTCATATTCCTGTTGTGTATAATACTTCATCTATGAATTTCAAGATAGATAATGGAATTCAAATTAATAATGATTATCAGTGCCATCGCTAAATTAAATTATAAGTATGCTTGGATGAAAAAGTCAAAGATTGGAACACAATTAAAGTTAATGAACTTCATTTATTGGCCTTTAATTTAAATGTACTATGCAAACTCTAAAATTACCATTAAGAAATAAAGAAAGTTTATCAATTTGAAGTTTGGTGATTCTAATTAATATGTCTTTTATTAAATCCATTTTTTTGCTTGTAATTTTCATAATTATTAAACAAAAGCATATTCAAAATTCTCTTCGCTTTATTATTTAATTAGCATTATTTCACCTTCTTCCATACATACCAAAAATAAAAAAACTATGATAAAATAAATAGGTAGATATTGTGAACTGGTTTTTTTTAATTAAAGTATTAATTAATCTTGCTAGTTGTAGTATTTATTTTTAATAGCTGGTTACTATCTAAGATTAAAATTTAAATTTGTTTTCTTTTGAATTAATTGTAATATTTTCTTTATAATTTTTTAATTTGATTTTAAATTATATTTAAAAGAATTTATCTCTTTAAACAAATTTAAAATTAAATCTTATTTTATTTTTTCTAGTCAATTAAATTAAATATTTATTATTTTATTTAAAAGAAATACTGAATAAATTTATTAATTGAAAATTCTTTCTTTAAATTTTTAATTTTGTGATATGTTTTTTTAACTTTTTGCCCCAGGTTTTTTTTAATACAAATTGTGAACTTTTCTTTAAAATTTACAATTTATTAATTAAAATCTAAATTTAAATTAAAAAAGAATAATTCTCAGTTTTTAAAATTAATTCAAATTTATTTATTTTCATATTAATTTTTTGACTTCAGAGATTCTAATAATATTAAACACTGAAAAAATTATTTCACTTAATTGTGAAAAAAATATATCAATCTAAGAAAAATTGAATAAAATAGATAAATCCAAAATATTTTAAATTTAAAAATTATTTTTAATTTAATATCAAAATATAAATAATAAATTAAATTTAAAAGCCCTAAATTCTTTATATTTTTGTTTGAACTGGGAAAATATTCTATTTTTAGAATTTATCTAACACTAATAAATAATTATTATGTTATCTAAATTCGTTTCTTCAGATAAATATTAGTAATTCTGAATAATTACTCTGTTTCTTCAAAGACTCCTCTAGATTTTTCTTCAAGTCCTCATTCAAGCCATTGGAACTAAATATTTATAAATTAATTTAAAAAAATTATAATAATACAACAATTTATTTGTTTATTTTGTTGAGTAAATAAGTAAAACAATTTTAAATAAGAAACAAATAAGTAAATAATTATAACTGCGATTCTAATACTCAGAAAATAACCAATTTGTTTTAATTTGTTGTGAAAAGAAGAAGCGATAGATAAGAAAATTGAAAGTAAGAAATAAAGTAATAAGTAAATA
>JH720295.1:848237-897334 GCA_000231825.2 Tetrahymena elliotti 4EA
TATTTACTTTTTTACTTTCCTTTGTTGTTTTGGTTTGGTTTTAATTAATCATTTCCTTCAAAAACTTAATTAAATCCCTATTTAACAAAATTACCAGAGATTGAGATTCAAAGAACTGATATTTTGGCACTTTTCTAAGCTCATTCCAATGTTTTTTGCTCCTTCTGCACCAATTGAATTGTAACTACTCAGAAAATATCCAATTTGTTTTAATTTGTTGTGAAAAGAAGAAGCGATAGATAATAAAATTTTAGGTAAGAAAAATTTCTAAATTTCAAAAATGTTAGATATTAAATGAATTATAATAAAACATATTAAATAGCACAACTAACTTTTTTATTTTTATTTTATTTGATAATAATTAGTGAGTAAAATAAAATTAATAAGATTTTTAAAATTAATTTTAAATAAGTTTAATTTGTACTAAAAATGATACAAAATTGTGAATGTTTGTATGAAAAATTTTACCTCAAGTTTATTTCTATAATATCGTAATCTATTGCTTTGAGTATATCATCAATATTATTTGTGAAAATTTTTCTTAGTTCCTTTTATATTTTTAATATCTTAAGACTATTCTCATTGATATCATATGAATTTAAATTCTAGAGTAAAGTTAATGGCTAAAGCCTTTGATCTTTGTTTGGTTCTACCATTTTGGATAGTATTTTATTGACAAATTGAAATTCTTGAGAGTTTTGCAAGGAAGGAATGACTGCAAATAAGTTTTAACATTTCAATAGCATCCATTCCATAGGAGCAAGCCTTCTCTAAAGAAAAGCTTCAATTAAGATTTATCCAATTGAGAAAACATCAACCTTTAAAATTTATTAATTGAAGATAATTTGCTTTTGTAATATTTTAATTACTGTTATAGTGTAGGGTTTTTGCTAATTTATAACTTCAGGGGACTTGTAACAAAGATTTCCTTAAAGAGACTTTATATTTACAAATGAAATTAGTGAATTAATTCAATTATTTCATTCATTTTACTGCCAATGTTTTCTAAGAAGAAGGATCTGTCATGATCTTAGATAATCCATAATCAGCTTTTTATAAGTTAAATATTTAAAATTTTGGTAGAATCTAATAAACTTTATACCAATCAAGAACTGATTTTTTTATTTGCTAAATAAAATGTTATCAGGCTTTACATCACTATGAATGATACCCTTTTCTGAGAGGACAAGCAAACCCTTCAAAAGCTGGTAAGTCATAGCCAAGACTTATTCATAATCAAATTAGTTTAAGTCAAATATTGTTGTTAAATTGCCTATAATAACTTATATTAATGATAATTAATTTGATAATCTTTTTTACAATCGCAAAGCTCTGTCACTATGGCTGCTAATCCTTCTGAATCGTCTTAAATTTTTTCAACAATTTGCAAGACATATTTCTCATTCTTGAGCTTTTAGAGAATCTTGACTTCTTTCTCAAATTCTTGTAAATCAATCTTGCTTTGTCCCTTAATCTTCTTTAGAACTTTAATTGCTACAAAGCACTATGATTTTTCTGAATATGCCTTAACTACCTAAGAAAAATCTCCTTTTCCTAATACCTATTGATATTGATATCTGTTTTTTTTGAGGAAGTCTTTAATGCATTTTTCCTCCAACTATGCGATTTTATCCATATTATTTTCCTATTATCTACTTTAATTTAACCTAAAAATTGTTAACTTTTTTATTGATTTATAAAAAATATAAAAATTAGGTTTAGTCTCTGAATATTTAAAGTCACCTTAAATATTCTAATTTGCTTGATAATTCAAAAAGAATTTTCTAGAAAATGAAATACACATCTACATACCTTCTGCCTATAACATACATTTTAAAATTTTCTAAAGTAACTTTAAGCAATTAAAACTTATATATAATTAAGAGCATAGTTTTTAACAATTATATTATCTGAAACCATTTCGAAAAATATAAGTATATTTAAAGAAATATTTAAGATTTTGAAATTGAAAACAATATTGGTTATAGATATATTAATTAATTCATTTAAAATGATTTATTTTAATAAAAATCTCATACATCTTTGATTTTTCCCTCCCATATTATAGATTTTATTCATAAATGAACATTTATTTTTGAGTAAGTTTAACGAATTTATTATCTTCAAAAAAAATAAATCTAAAAAAAAGAAAAAAAAAATACTAAATGAGTTTGTTTTATATAAGAAAATGGTTTTATTAGATGATTTAATGTTTATTTAATATTTATAAAATGAAGGCTTATTGCTTAATAAATGCATCATATATTTTGCTACTGCTAAAAAAAAGTAATATGCTTCACTAGAAAAACTAATATAATTTAAGACATATTTAGATTTGCGGAGAGGAGTATGTCATATTCAGATGGCATTCTCAAAAAGGCGAGGAAAATAATTTTATTTGGTTAAAATTAAAGTGCTATGCTATAATATTTGTTTAAATTTTTAACTTCCTGAGACATATTGATTGATTTAGTATGAGCTATGGATTAGATAATAAAAATAGCTTAAAATGCTAAGATAGTAAAATAATTTCAAAAATACTCAGCTCGATACTAAGTTTATACTTTTTATTACAAGATTTTAAATCATCCTAAAAAATATTTTAAAACTAAAAGCTCAAAATATGATGTGAATATATTTTAGCTTTTTTCATAATATATTGATTTTAGATGAAAAAGATATAAACTGTTTAAGAAGTTTTTTAGTATTATCTTAATCAATTATTAAACTTTTTTTTTCCTATATTTTGTTAATGATAAAGAGTGTTTAAATGAATATACTAATAACTCTTTAGAATCCCTTTTAACTTTTATCTAATAGAGATAAAGAACTTAAACAGATTCTGAAATTTTGCATTATTACATGATATTATTTATTATTTTATGTAAAAAAATATATTAAGTATCTATTATCTTGATTCTAAAAAGAATATTTAAGCACATGCATGTTTGATATATATTGTTCTTTATAATTAAATGAATATAATAATCCTTTCACCTTTATTTTTTTGATCTAATGAATCACTCAATCTAATTATTTTGAGTTATTTTTATTGAATTTTAGTTATTACCACAATATTTTTTTAATAGCAGAGTAATTTAAATTTGATATTAATAAGTTCTATCAAATTTTACTAATTTAAATAATATTAGTAAATATGTATTAGGAGGGTCTTAATTTTTAATTATTTTAGAAATACTTTTAAAGTAAAATCTTATTTCTTATTAATTTGCATATTATTCAATAATGGCTAACATAAAATTATGAAGATTTGTGCTACCATTTTGTATTAATCTTATCATAATTAAATTATTTTTTAATTCAATCTAATTAAACAATCATTTGAGTTTCTATTAATCTATTCAATTTTTTAAAAAATGTATCAATATTTTATATTTCAGAAATAGCTAGAATCTAATAGAAATAAGTTTTTCGATCAGGAAAAGTTTTATCTTATCAGAACCAACTTTTTTCTATCATTTCTTCGTTTTTAATTTTTTATAAATAGTTTTTCTATTTTGATGAGTTTGTTCAATTTTTAAATAAAGTTGAGATAATTTTTATTTATTTTAAAAGTTGATTCACTTAAAGTTAAAAAAATATTGAAATTTTAAGATACAAAAATACTTAAAATTAATAATTATTGTCTTCATCAGTTTCATCATTTTTATTTGGATACAAAAAGTTGTTAACTTTAATAAAAATCAAAGCTTATTCCTATAGACAGATTATTCTTGTAAACTTATTTAGAATAGATAATTGCTTTTGTAGGAAGATCATTATCTATCTATAATAGATAATTTTCTTGTTTTAATTTGTATTTCAACTAGATTTTGATTATGTTTAATTAAGTAGAATTTGAGGAATTGCAAATTATTAAAAAAAGCTTAGAAAAAGCTAAAAGAAGAAGATGAGTAGTTAAAGTAGTTAGAATAAATTAGATTAAATCACCAAAATAGTTTGTCATAGCCATGAAAATAAATTTCTTGAGCTAATTAATGTTGATCCTGGTTGTAAATAGAAGTTATTGTGCTACGAATGTGTTTTTGAAAAATAGTATCCAAATAATAACATTCTTTAAATTAAGGAAATTTTTAATAGCACGAATTACTAATTTATCAGTAAATGGCTTAGATTTGAGAATCCCCAAAATAAAGAGCTATTCAGTACAATATTTAGCACAAACCATGAGGCTGCTTTAACCTAGTTTTTTAAAGAAACTTTGATAAATTTCAAAAAGGAGATTAATTAATACATTGATAATTAAATTGAAAAGATGTCAATTAGTTTAAAAAAACTAGAAGATCAAAATAGGAACTTGAAAGCTTTATATTTGCAACACCAATTTCAATCAGATTTAAGAGAGTGTTTGACAAAGAATGAATAAGATAGAAATAAATTGGAGGAATAAATCACTGATTTTATTTCCAAATTTCAATCAGAAAACAAAAAATTTGAAGAAGAGGTGTTTAATTATGCTTAGACTTACCAAAGTGAAATCAATGGTCAACAAGATTTAGTGATGTTTTTACCTAAAAATCTTCAAAAATTCATTGAGAACTCAGAATAACTCAAATACAGTATTCCTTAAGATGTCAAGGATAAATTTAAAGATTTACAAATGATTTTAGGTTCTTAAAACATTTCATAGAACATGTTAAAAAAATCAGAATATCAAGTTTGTTATGGAGATTTATTTTTTGAGTTAAATAAGCAAAATGAGTTAGAAATGTTAAATTAGAAAGATTAAAACTGTTAATTCTATTTAGATTTAAATCTGATTAAAAATGAAAAATATGAAATTCTTTTCGAGACTTCTAGAGCTCAACCTGAACATACAGTTTATGTGGGTATGTGTCCATTATCAATTATAAACACTGTTTATATTTGTAGCTATAATAGTCATATTCCTATTGTATATAATACTTCATCTATGAATCTCAAGGTGGATAACGGAATTCAGATTAATAATGATTATCGGTGCCATCACTAAATTAAATTATAAGTTTGCTTGAATGAAAAAATCTTTAGATGGAAGTTTGGTGATAATATTAATTCAATTAAAGATTGGAACACAATAAAAGTGAATGAACCTCATTTCTTGGCCTTTTAAATGTACTATGCCAACTCTAAAATTACCATTAAGCAAATAAAGAAAGTTTATCAATTTGAAGTTTGGTGATTTTATTTAAATATGTCTTTTCTTAACTCCATTTTTTTTGTTTGTAATTTAGTAATTATTAAACAAAAGCATTTTAAAATCATCTTCGTTTTATTATTTAATTAACATAGTTTCATCTTCTTCTATTAACACCAAAAATAAAAAAAATTAATTTAAAATAACTAGGTAAATATTATGAATTAGTTTTTTTGAATTAGTGTATTAATTAATCATATAATTGCTAATTTTTAATAAAAAACTAATTATTTTGATTTATTTTTCCATTTACTTGAAGTTATGAAATAGATAGAAAATATTAACATAATAATTTGAGGGTTTTCAGCTTACTTGGTTGAATTTTTCTAATCCTTTATATTTTTTTATATAAAATATCTAAATAGAAAATTAAATAAAATCATATATATTATTCTTTTGTTACAAATATCTATCAAAATTTTTGTTGTTTTGTTTGAAGGCTAAACTTATTTTTTTTATTCTAACAAAAATGATCTTCAAATAGATATTATTTCAACCATAAATTTTTTATTTTATCCTTGAAGATATCTAAATTTCAAATTGAATAATAAAAACAATTAATGTAAGTTATAATCAATAAGACAATTAATTAATCAATCATCAAATAGATCATTTAATCTTGGTCAAAGATGAATTTAAAGTATAAAATGTAAATGACTAAAACAATAACATTTTATTTCAAATAATTCTTTCTTAAAAATAATTCCTTTTATTTCCTCTTAAAAAAATCAATTCACCAACTACTAAGCCTTACTTACTTAACTTACTTTATGTTGATCAAAAAAAATAATTCTTTAAAGTTCACATAAAAAAATGATACCTTACTCTTCCTTACTAAATTTACTACTATCTTTTATTTTTTTTCACAATATTTCAAGAAACGATTTAGAAAAAAGACAACAAATAAAAAATTGTATTTAAATTAGACAAATTTAAATGAAGAAATGATTTTAATTTCTTTAAAATTCTTTGAAAAATAAAATAAGATTTAAGCTAGAATAAATGAATAAAATCTTAAAATATTATCAAAATTAATAAAAAAACTGTCATATTATTTCATATGATTAGTTTTTTTGCATAAAGAAAAATTACTACTTAATATATGAGAAATGACATCAATTCTTATTAAAGGTATTATCTTTTTATACAATATATTTTAATTATATTAGAATTAGTTAAATCTATAATTTAATTTTCATTTTTATTTCCAGGCTATCGATCGCTATTAGTAGAAGTAGATTTTTTACCTTTAGTTTATCAATTATTTTTGATGTTTATGAGAACAATATTGTATACTAGATTTATCTCAATATTTCTTTATATGATTTGATCATTTTATAATTCTTTTATAGTTTTATGGGTCTAAGATTAAATTAAAATAGCTTACTCTAAATATTAAATTAGTCCTTTCATTATCAAAAATTGTATTGGTATTTTTAGAAGCTGTAGGAATTAATAAAATTACATCAATTTATAATATACAGAGTAAATGATTATTTTTGGCAAAAGAACTACAGATCTCAAAATTTTATATAAAAATTTAACCATCTATCATCTGTACCAAAATAAAATAGAAGTTTTTCATTCAGATGATTTTAAGTAAAATGTCATAGAGAGTTAGTTTTCTAATAAATTTTTACATGAGAGAAAAAAAAGTATGAAGAGATGAAATAAGAATCATTAAAGTTCAAACTGTTTGAAGACTATGAAGTATCTATTAAATCTTATTTATTTGTAGCTAATCTTGACTTTTCAAGCTTAATAAACCAAATTAAGCCTAAAAAGTTAATCACTTTATCAGAATCAGATTAGGATATCTCATAAAATATCAAAAAGTAAAGGTAACAAAAATTTATTAATTTTGACTCACTTCTTAAAAGTAAAAACTTAACTAACAAGACAAACAATAGAAGCCTAAAATCTTAGATTTATTTTGAAAGGAAGGATTTATATATGTAGAATATGATAAAAATAGAATGTGTCATACTTAGCAACTACTTGTTTGAAAACACTATTTGGAAATAGAATATGTGAAGCATAACAATCTGCAAAACTATTTTATTATTTTTTTAAGAATATGAAGTTAAAAGTTGAGTAGATATTAAATTCTTCTTTATTTTAGCTAATCTTTAATCTTTGATCTTAATAAACCAAACCAAAAAAAAAGTTAATAACTTTATCAGAATCAGATTAGGATATCTAATAAAATATCAAAAAGTAAAAATTTATTAATTTTGACTCGCTTCTTAAGAATAAAAACGAAATTAACAAACCAAACAATAAAAGCAAATAAAATCAAGAATTTAGATTTATTTTGAAACAAAACAAGGATTTATATAAGAACACTAGCCATCCTTGATATGCATCATACTAAGCAACTACTTCTTTTAAAAGGCCATATGGAAATAGAATATGTCAAGCTTTATCCCGAGAAGCAAAAGAATAACAATATTAATAATTAGCTTTGCATTTTACTCAATCCTCTAAAAAATCAAATATCCTTTTCTTGTTATTTTATTAAAAATTATAATTTTATTTTTGTTCTTTTTCATGAAGAAACTTGTACATGTAAAATAAATAGCCAATAAATAAAATAGAAATGGACATTTTTACTCCTTTTTTCTACATTTCTTCTTTGAGGGTAAACTCTTTTGGCAATAATATATTGTTCAGCTTTAAAATATAAAAATCTTTGAAAAAAAATATAAAATTTTATTTAAAAATCAAAAAAACAAAATTAATAACCTTTTTTTTATTGTTAATTTTAAGAAATGATGAAATATTTAGATTTTCTTATATATTTTTGCTTATAAAATTTGGAAAAGTTAATAAAATTTTTAATAATTATTATTTATTAATATTAAATTTCATTTCTAAATAAGTCTTAAAAATAAATAAAATGTCCGTACCCTTTAAATAATTTTTTATGAGCCTCAGCGAAGTACTCCAATTCTTTTGATGTGAAAATATATTTTAATCTTCATTAATTAAAAGATAAAAGGTGCTAATTTACCTACCTTTTAAAGTATTGATATTTGCTTAAAGTAAAATTTATTAAATTAATAAAGACCTTCTCTGACTCTTTATCTTTTAACTTCATTAGTAAAATTGGTGAAGAGGGTGCTTTAGAATTGAAAACCGCCTTAGCAAGATGCTCGAATGTCTAAACTCTGTCTCTTATGCTTGCGTAAAAATAGTGTTTTCTTATTAAATTGTGCATTTTAGAAGTTTTGAAACTTTAGTTTATAAACAATAATTAGGAGTTGTTGAATTGATATTTAGTTCATTTGTTTTTATTTGCTGTTTTAAAACTTTATGAACATTTTTGTCTTTTTATCATTCTTGGCATATTTATCTATAATATATGTTTTATAATTTCTGAAAGAAGGGGCAATGTTGGCGAAAAAGGTGCATTAGAAATCGCATCTGAGTTAGTAAAATGCTCTTATCTCTAAACTTTGTTATTTGATCTCACGTAAAAATAGCATTTGAATATTTCTTAAACATATTTAACCTAATAAAAAAATTAATTTTTTACAACTAATTTCGATTTGTTTACATTAATTTTACTAGTTTTTTTCTGATAAATTGACATTTTAGTAATTTTCTCATCTATAGAGCTCTTTATAAATAAATATTTTTTAATTTTTAAAAGCGAGAACAATATTAGTGAAAAAATTGTAGTAGGAATAGCAGCTGAGTTAGCAAAATGCTCTAATCTCAAAACTTTGACTCTGTCCTTTTCGTAAAAATAGTGTTTCAATTATTTTTAACAAATAAAGAATCTAATTTAATTTATGAAAGACTGATTTGGCTTTTAATTAGTTAGATAATTAATTAGCTCATTATTTGTTATTTTAAAGTTTGATTCTAATTTTTATCATATTCTCAATTAAACAAATCTTAAATTTAATAATTTTTAAAAGCGACAATAACATTGATGAAAGTATCCTTAAGGAATTTGGATCTGAGTTAGCAAAATGCCCTAATCTCTAAACAATGACTCTTGATCTTTCGTAATCATAATATTTTCATTTTAATCATTTATATTTTCATAAGCAAAAATTTTGATTTATGAAAGGCTAATTAAATTTTTTCTAATTAATTTTGACTTATTTTTTTTTAATTTAAAACAAATTTTAAACATTTTATTTCTTTATATTAATTTATATTTAAAATTTTTTAATAGTTGGACTAAAGTTTCTGATAAGGGAGCATCAGGTTTAGGAACTAGCTTAGGAGAATTCCCTAAACTCTAAGATTTGACTCTTTGGTTTTAGTAATTGAACTTTTTCAATATGAATTTTTAATTTTGGAATGAAAAATATTTTAATTTTTAGCTTTAGCTTTAGTTGAGTTGATTCGATTTTTAAAAATTTTTTAACATCTTTCTCTTTTTTTTCACTCTCTAAATATTTTTATAATTTTTTAAAAGGCATAACAAAATTGGTGAAGTCGGTGTGAAAGAATTAGGATCTGGCTTAACAAAATGCTCTACTCTCAAAAATTTGACTATTTTGCTCAGGTAAAAATAATTTTTCAATGTTAATTATGCATTTTAATTGAATAAATATGTTTTTAATCATATTTTAGAAATTTTTTATTCTATTCCAATATTTATTTCTTTCTTTTTGTAATTTTGAAAAGCTCAAATAATGTTAGCAAAGATAAAACAGAAGGATTAAAAGAAGAACTCAAAAAAGGCAAAACTCTTAATAAATTAGATTTATAACTTTGAAATAATTATTTTTAAATTTGCCATTTATTTTAAAAGTAATTTAAGTTATTTGTTTATACAAAAATCTTTGTCTTTATTACAAACGTTATTCGTATTTTATAAATTGTATAACAATATCAAATATTGTCAAATTCCATTCAAAATTAGTGATTTGAGATTACTATTTTCTCAATTTCTTTAACAAATTTATTTTTGATTTAGTGAATTCTAAGATTTAAAAATCTATTTTTAGATATTTAGCTTTCTTTCTATTTTCTTTATTTTCTTTTGGCTTCAAAATTAAATTTTTCTCTAAAAATAAATCATAATAACTTACATATGCTTTATAATAAATTGGCTTTACTTACTTTTACTTACAGGGTGTTTCAATTAATTTTATGTTCAAACAAAAGCAATAGAATATTTAATTTTTTATTATTAATTTTCAAAATTATTAATAAAAGAAAAAAATGTAGTTTATGTAGCCTAATACTACCAATTACTAAGACATAAAATAGAAAAGCAGTTATTTTGCTTTTTATGTAGAGATTGAAATACATAGATGATCTAAGAAGAGCTAAACAAATAATACATATATTATAGTGTTATGCCTATTTAATCTATCAAAAAATAATTTAATCAATGGGTATTTTTCTTGTAATAATTAAAATAATTCAAAAAAATGTTTTAGGAAAGTAAAAATGGTCAACATTACTTTTCTCTACAGTGCATTGTATAATTCTATAGCAAAAACAATTTTTATACATCCTATTTAATTAAGTTTTTAAACATCAGTTTTAATAATTTCTTTATACATAATAATTGATTATTAGTAAATATTCGATTTCATTTCTAGACAAATCTTTAAAAATATAAAAATAAATATTGATATAGATAAAAAATAGAAAATATTTTTCAAAGCTCAGTGATGTACCCCAATTTCTTTCGATGTGAAGATATATTTTAATATTCATTATATAGGTAATACTGTTTAATTACTTATAGACGAATTTTTGGGTTTTTATTCTTTGAAAGAAAGCACAAATGAAGGTTTTACATTAATTATTGTAATATTATTTCAAATATTTCTTTTGACTGTAAACATAATTCAAATAATCGATTCTTTTGATTTCTGATTAAATAAGAAAGGATGTGATTCAAGCAAGTCACATCTCATTTTATTGAATTCTAAATTTATTTACTAATATATTTCTCTTTTTTTTATTAAAATTATGAAAGATTTACAAATTTTTATTTACTATAGATTAGCTCTTCAAAATTACAATAGAGTTTTTTATCATTTTAATTGATTATGTGATTGATTTTGTTACAAATTGCATATATTAAAGACAAGAATATTTTTTAAATAATATTGGTCTTATAATTTTTATTAGAAGATTCATATTCTTTCTTAGCAATAGCTCCATTTAATTTAAAAATTAAAATAAGAATTTTAATTTAAAATTAACTTTGAATAAGTAGGATAGGATAAAAAAAATTAAAAATTATAAATAAATATTTGGATTAGAGTCGAATAATAACTCTCTTTTTATGAATTCTTTTTTAATTAACTTTGACAAAGCTTGATTAAGGTTTATTTTTCTATATGTTTAATTTACTCTTCCAATTTAAATTGAGTATATTAATCATTTTTATTGATTGTGTGGTTGATTAAGGAATAAAAAAAAACTCTTATCTTAAAATTTTCGACAGTATGCTAATATTCTTTCTAAGCTCTAATTTCTTTCTTTTATTAACCTAAAATAAAAAATTATTTTAATTTAAATTAAACCAGAATAATCTGTAGTATAGTAAAAATAAAATTAAAATTAAGTAAAACTTTATTTTTATATGCCAAATATACATATTTTTGATATCAGATATTCAGTTATAATAGCTTTAGAAATAGATAAAAATTTGATTTCAGTTCATGGTTTTTTTACCATAAAAATAGATTATAATAATTGAATACTTGTTTTTAAATATAGTATAGCATCATACGGGTTAAATATAAGAGCGAATCATTTTTTTAAATAAAGAGAAATAATATTATTTACTGAGCTAACTCTAAACAGTTTTTCAAAGGTTATTAAAATCCAAATATTTAATGGAAACTTAAGAAGAATTCTAAATTGAAGAAAATGTCTAAAACATAAAAATTTAGAATTAGAAATAGACACAAATAGCATCTTGATAAATGAAGAAAATTAAATACAATTTGAAAAATAATAATTTACAATTCTCTATTCTTTCACACTTTTTGTATTTAAGTTTTAATATTTCCTAATTAATAATGAAATCTTTTTGA
The DNA here is from genome assembly GCA_000231825.2 of Tetrahymena elliotti 4EA. NCBI lineage: Eukaryota > Ciliophora > Oligohymenophorea > Hymenostomatida > Tetrahymenidae > Tetrahymena > Tetrahymena elliotti. Next base: position 860,460 of record JH720295.1, read on the forward strand.
TGTTTATACCATACGATTAATTAACTCTAAAAATTAAATTGAGTTGATAATCATTTTGATTGAACATGTGGATACTTTTGTAATGAATTAAATCAAAAACTAAATAATCCCTATAAAGGGTTTGTGATTTTTAATATTCCTTCTAAGTTTTAAAATCTTTGGTAAAGCTATGTAAAAAATAATTTTAAACGAATTTAATTCAGAAAATGTATGTTAATAAAAATAAAACTCAAAAATATTTGATTTTTTTCTTCAAAATATCAAAATTATTATTTTATTTTTGATATCAGGTTTTATCAGTTTTAATCATTTTTGAAATACATAAAAATTAGATTAGAGTTAAAGGGTTCACTATTAAAAATTGAGAATAATATTTAAATCTAAAAGAGTATAAGATGATTTATCAAAAGTTAAAGTGAGTCATTTTTTAAACAAAGCTTGATAATAATACTGATTAAGTTAACTTTAAAAACAGATTTTCAAAAGTACTTATAATATAATTATTTAAAGCAGACTTAAGAAGAAAACTAACTAAAGATTAGAAATAAAAATGAACAAAGCTTGTTACAGCACTGATGAAGAAGATCCTTTACTTAAGATCTAATTAGAATTCTAAAAATAAATCTTATCTGTTTGCAAGATGCAATTTCAAGGTTTCTCAAATAAAGTGAAAGACATATTGTAAATGCAGAAAATTTCTTCAGAGAGTGTGAAAGAGAAGTTCAAAGGAGTAGATAATTATGAATTAACTTAAATAATTCCAATAGTTAAAAGTTACAATTCAAGCTATTAGGCTTAAAAAAGACTAATTGAAGAATCATAAAAGATGCAAAGCGAATTTGAGATATCCTCAAGCCCTGAAGATATTCTTAGTTAGTAAATAAGTACTCTGAAAAAAGAAATAGAGGATATTGAAAAATAAATAGAAAAATAAATTAAATATTTCAAGTAATATTTAGTAGACTATTTATTAGAAAAAAATAAAATAATAGATTCAAAATATATTAATCTGTTATTAGAAAAATTGAATCTTGAAAAAGGTATATAAAACGAATCTTACAGTATAGATTAAATTTTGGAGGTCTTTGATTTAACAAGAAAATAAGAAAAAGAAATAAAAGTAGAACTTTAAATATATAGTGAAGAAATATTAAAGAGGAAAAATTCAATTTAATAAAAGAATGAAAAACTAAAGTTGTTAAATGAATCATTACAGAATTAATCAAGTAAGATAGATGATCCTCTTTTTAATAGTTTGATTCAATCAATAAATAAAATTGCAGAAAAAGATTTGAACTTGAATCATAAAGACAATCTTAGAAAAATGATTAATTATATTAAAGAAAAAGTATAGGATTACGAAGAAATCAGCGAGAAAGAGATTCTAAAAATGATAGAAAATATGGATTTAAGTAGGTAGAAAGAGAAAAAAATAATAATTGAGATAAAACAATTCATTGAAAAAAATAAATATGAAATTTAAAAAGAGTTTTATACTGAAGATACTTTTGATACCATTTCTAGAAAAATTGATTTAGTAAATGAATTGAATCTTTCATTTACTAAATCTTACAGTGATTTTACATCTCTTAAAAAATATTCTTAACAACTTAGGAATGGAAGTGAATTAAAAGAAATCTCACATGTTTCTAAAGAAATTAAATTAGATTCTTATCAAAGTATTTAAGACAAAGGAAGCTAATTAAAAGAAATTAAATTATCGTCAAAAGTTTCAACTATTTTTAATAGTTTGGTGAATTAGATCAATTAAATCACTGGAAAAGATTGGATTTCAAGTCACAAATAAAATTTGAAAGAGCTGATTAACTATCTTAAAAAGAGGATAGAAAATAGTTAGAGCATTTATGAAAAAGATATTCTAGATATTATTGAAAGTGTGGGGTTAAGCAAACAGACAGAGAAAAAGTTAATTGTATTGATAAATAATTATATTTCTGAAAATAAATCTAAAATTTATCATGAACATCTCTTAAAAAGTAACTCAGTACCTTCAAAATAACCTTTAAAAAAATAGAATTATTTGGAATCTTAGATTTTTGAAGATAATCTAATTTAAATTAAAGAAAAGGAGAAAAAGAATATTTTAAAATATGATAAAACTTTAAGTAAAATATACACTTTAGTTTATCAGTAGTAAGATCATTGTTTAGATTTGGCAAGTCTCAAAGTAATTTGTGATTTTTAAACAATTTAAGAATTGATTGGACAGTTAAAATAGAATAATGTTAAAACTGTAGCACTATATGGAGATTTTATGCTTTCCATCAAAATAATTTAGAAATACTATCCAAATTCAGCTTAATAGTTAAACTTATATTCTTATAAACGCCCAAATTATGACAGGATAATAGCAATAACAGATGAATAAATTGTATTTTTAATATTAGAAGAATAGGAATAAGCATTTGAAGGAGATATATTTTAAAACGAAGAAAGCTATTTGTACATTCGTTTTCTTTTAGACTGTTGTTCAATTTTTGTAACATGTCTGAATGAAAAATAAATTAATAAATGGAGTAATAATAATCCTTTTGAATAATTTGAAGCTATAGTGCCTCCTAAAGAGTTCAAAGATAAATCCTCTATATTTTTGAAATAAATTAAGATTAATTCTAATTTACTATAAAGATCAAAGATTCTATTGTCAAATGACTAAAATAGCTGTATAATCATGCACGAACATTAGCTATCAAGAATAATTGATGATAATTAGTTGTATGTTTAGAGTATGCAAATTAATTAGAATAGAGATTACATCAATTAAATATTTAATAGCTAAGACCTCTATAGCTTTGTACCTTAAGAAAAGATTAATGATAAAAAATATATGATTGATAAAATATTTAATAAACACACTGATTTGTTAAAAGAAATAGATGGAATTTATTCAAATTTAAAAATTTCTATTAATAAATCGCAACAAAGCCTTTAAGAATAAATATTTATTTAAGAACTACTATGCTTAAATAAAGATTAACCAGTTGAATCTAAGCCTATGAAATAAGAGAAAGATTTGATAAACGATGCTGAGATTCAAAGAATCTAAAAAGAAAATAAATACCCATAATTGATAATAAATAACAACCAGAAACGGAATTCATCATCAGAGAGTGAATAAAAACCCAACAATTCATATAAATAAAATGATTATAACTTGTTTAATCTTATAAACACTTTGAAAGATTAACTGTGTCTTCATAGTTTCGAAGGGAATTAATACTAGGTCATAAGAAGCTGTAAAAACTGCTTAACATTTAAATCTATGGTTGAATAAATACATTAAAAAATTGAAAAAGAAAGATCTCTAATCATAAAATATTATTATACATTTTAAGAGTTAAATTTAAATGAAATCATTTAAAATATTTAGTATGAGGCAATTAGTTAAAAAATATCAATAAATTTTAGCAGATTCTCAAAATATTTAAACAGATCTCACTTTTATTCTCATTTTAAATTAATTTTAACAGAAGTAATCAACAACTTGTATATTTACTTTGAGAACTATTCTTTACAAAAAAGTGCTTTGGATATTATTCTCGACTTCATTTTATCTGCTACTTATGAGCTTCTAAAGGTAATAGTATTAAAGAGATAAAAAGTGAATGAAGAAATATTGAGATAGAAAGATGAATTCTTAAATAATATAGATTTGTGCTTCTAAAAATTGTAAGCTTTAAAAGAGGAAAGAATTTGTTTTCAACCATTGTAATTTACTTACAATCCAGCAAAAAAAGAAGAAGTGCTGTTAAGTATGAACTTTAGAATATAAAATATAAATTTAAATGACTAAGCTCATAGGTTAGTTGATTATATTTCATTTGATGCCTAAGCTGATTATCTTGTTTTCAATAATTGTAACTAAAAAGATAAAAATAAATAAAAAACCTTCATATATATTTTAAGGAAAAAAAAAGCAATTCCTGAGCTAGAGTATACGTTTTCAGTAGCAAACAGCTTAGATATTTCTATATTTATTAATTAATATTCGAGATAATGGGTCATATTTGCTAATGACACTTAAAAGAATAGTTTAGGTAAAATTAATTCAGATTATACCTTTGAAGAAGGAAGAATTGACACAAATGTTTACACTTAAAGGACTTCTAATGGAAATCTTATTGAAAGAGTTGACTCTTGTATTATTTTGAATGAAAAAACCAATGTAATTATCCTCTATGAGAAAAAGAAAAAGCAATTTTATGAATTATTCTTAAGTGGATTATTAAAAGAAATTAGATTTGATTTAATTAAAGAAGTTGCTATTAAAGGCAGCATTTAGAACTAAAATATAAATTCAGAAAATTATGGAGAGATACAGTCTGTTAAAAATTCTAGTGAAGGAGATTTCTATGTCTTTTAAACAGATAAATTCTTATTACTAACTAACCCTAACTACATCGTCAAACAAGAAATTCCTCTCAAAGAAAATTTTTAAAATTTCAAGCTAATTACAACTGACAGTTCAACATTATTGGTAACTTTACATGGATAAAATGAGTATGAGTGCTATCTTGTTATGGGAATTGCTGATCCTGATGATTTAAATTAGAATCTCAGTAAACTTGCTTGTTAAAAAACTAAAATTGGAAATATTGTAATTGATAAAATAATTTAATCTTTGGTTCATTATGGAAGTAATTATACTCAAATAGGTTGTCCTGCATAAGTCCACTAGATATTTTACTATGAAAAACAACGATATGAATCTAACACATAAAATTTTGATAAATGTATATAAAAATATTTTAAAGACTGTCTCCTCTGCAAAAATATTTCATTTAATATCACTTAGAGCCAAGAAAATTGTTTTAGTGAAATTGATTTATTGCTCAATAAATTGGATTTACTGTTGTTAGAAGTAAATCCAATCTCAAGTTCTGATTTACAATTTATTTTGTAAACAAGAATTCCTATTTAGCTTACAACGATTTAACAAACGAATTACTTACCTCTTAAGGATGGGTTATTTAAATAAGATTTAATGAATGTACCAGAAGTAGAAGATTAAATAGAATAGATTAAAAAATAAATTTCATTTGGATGGATAGAAAATATGGTTTAGTTGTATAAAAAAGAGATATATTTGGTTTCTATGTGTGGTCGTTAATCAGTAGGTAAAAGTTCTCAATTGAATAGAATGTTTGGTACAAGATTTGGTGTTTCAGCTTCCAGATGCACAGATGGTATTTGGGTTGGACTTTCTAAAATAGAGGATAAGCTAATATTAGTAATGGATTGTGAAGGATTGTTTTCAATTAGAAGAAATGAAGATGAAGAAGTTAAATTATTACTTTAAATAACTAGTATTAGCCATATAACTATGATTTTTTGTGATATAGATGGTATAAATTAACCACTATTATCTCTATTTAAAAAGCTACAAATTTGTGCAGGAAAAATGCAGAGTGATTCATACTTTTTAGGCACAATGGTTCTTTTAACTAAAAATGTTTAAGATGAAGGAGATAGACACGAGTTACTTTAAGAAAGTTAAATCCATTTAAATAAAAAAGAAATAAAAAACACAATATCCAAAATTTTCAAAGGAGGTTTATCTTATGGATTTTTAAAGAGCTATTTATCTAAAGATTATGATTTGTATTTATAAAAAGTAAGAGACAATTTGTTGTTTCAGGAAATTTTATAAAAAACCTAACCTAAAAGCCCTTAGTTTTTATTAAATATTCTATGATTTAGATTTACTTAAACGATGATTAAGATATAGATTTAATAAGTAAATAATCTGAAATTAAAGAAGAATATGATAAATTTGTTGAATTATTCTTTGATATTTCCTAACAAAATTTTATCAGTAATGATAAATTGCTTATTTAATTTTAATATCATCCAACTTTAGATTCAGAAAAAGAATTAATTAAACTTAAATCAATCTTTAAGCACCATTACTACTTTAAATAAAGTGCCTAAAAATAATAAGGCAAACAATTTTAAGATCAAATTCAAGTTGTTCTCACTAATTAGGATATCGTTAATGCTATACATGAATCTTGTTTCAGCACACAAACAGATAATAATGAAAATAATTGCAAAGTTGCAAATTTACATTCAATATTTGATTAAAGCCAAAAAAAAGTATAAGTTCAAAGTGAAAACAAAAATGAAAGAACAGAATTTATTTCTGAAAGATTACCATAAAATGAAGATTATTAGAAAAGTTTTGAAATCCTAGAGATAAGTTAATCTGATATTAAGCTATTCCCATAGTAAACTTACGACTTCATTTATGATAGAAAATCTCAAAACTGTGAGGATTTGGAAAATATTTTTTTTAGTTGTTTCAGAATTTTGTAAAGAGCTAATTTTAACAACTATGTTTAATAAATGCAAAATTTCTACAATCTTTTTATCAAGTAAAGAAAAAATACTATAAAAAAATATTTCTACAACAGGTTGCCAAAAGAATCTAAATACAGAGATATCGTTGATAAATATAAATCTAAATTTGAGGAGGTCGTGCAGTCTTTAGATAAATAATTTGTCATTTGTAAATAAAAATGTAATAAATGCAATAGATTTTGTGTTAACTTATAAGGTCACAAAGGTAACTGTAACTGTGAAACATCCCATAAATGCTATTAAAAATGTTAAATTTGCAAAAATGAAAATGAATGTTTCTTGATTTCTGGTCATGAAGGCACCCATTTCTGTAAAGAAATGAATCACCTTTGCTAAAAATCATGCTAAATGTCTGTTACATGTAAAGAGCTATGTACTTTAGAACCTCATTCTGATGAAGTTAAACATAGTTGCTAACGTGAACACAAATGTGACCATTAGTGTAGATTACATGATAAATGTGGTAAAACTTGTTCACTTTAAAGTGGACATGAAGAAAAAAACCATATATGTGACTCAACTTAATGTTATGATAAATGTGAATTTTGTGATAAGCTTTGTGGTTTTAACTGCCATGATCATGATATCTTGCTCTCTAACATCGAAAAAAATAAAGATCTTCTTATGAAAGATGGTAAATTAATCTCAAAGCATTTGTGTGGAGATTATCACCGCTGCTAAAAATAATGCTAAATGCCAGGAGTGTGTAGTATCACATATAAACCCGAAGAAAAAATTTGGGAAACAAAAACATCAAAATTTGAATATTAATTTTTTAAACCTTGCAAAATAGTTAAAAAATGTGATCTTAAAATATAGCCTTGGTAAACATCTCATGAAGGATAACATTAATGTTCATCAACTCACAGATGTGATTAGTAATGTCCTGAATGCTTAAGTTATTGCTTTGAAAATTATAACCATCCTGGTAATCACAAAAGCAAAAATCATAGAAACAAAGAAAATTGTGTTTTTGTTTCTGAATCTGATGAAATTAAAATTTACAGTGGATAGGGTAATACGAGAAGCTATTTACCAGGTGAAAGTTCGACTCCAGAAAACTGCTACTAGTCTTGTGTTAGAATGGGTAGAGCTCATGTCCATTTAAGATAATGTAAAGGAGGTGATGAATGTGCAGAAAAAAAATACTCTTTTGCTCGTCACTCAACAAAAAAATACAAACCCTTCACTCATCTCGTTTATGATGAAATGCTTTGCAAAGGCTATTGGAATAGCATCAACTGGGAATCACCAGTAGAAGAAGAAAATTTATAAATCATTTAATCATGCAATGTTGGTTGTTCTCATGAATCTCATGAAAATAATCCTAATTATTGTGTTAAATAGGCCTGGCATGAAGGTAATCATTAAATTGATCATAAAAAATGTGAACATATAGGATCGGATATAGTAGATATATGCTTTACTATTGATACTACAGGCTCTATGTAATGGGCTATGGTTTAAGTTGCTGAAACAGTAAAAGGTATTTTACAAAAGTTTGAAGGAAAAACTGATATAAAATATTCTATTGTTTCATATAGAGATCATCCTCCTGAAGATAAAACTTATGTCTATAATATAGATTCCTAATTAACAGATAAAGATCAAATTTTGAATGTTCTATAAGGCATGAAAGCTGATGGAGGTGGTGATAGTCCTGAGGCAGTCATGGATGGACTATATCATTCAGCAGCATCAATAAATTGGCGAAACAACTCTTAAAGATTTATTTTTCATATAGCTGATAGCCCTCCACATGGTAAATAATTCGGTTCTACTAGTAATAATCCTTAATGGAAAGAGAAAGGATGTCCTTGTGGCATAAAAGAATAAAAAATTGCATAAGAATTAATGGCTAAAAAAATTTTTTATTATTTAATAAAAGTAAATTCTACTTTAAATATGATGGAAGATATTTTCTAAAGAGAATTTGATTCTTTTTATAAATAGACAATAGACCTAACTGATGTAAATAAGTTGAACATAGAAATAATATCTGTCTTATCAAAAGAAATTGTTACAACCAATGAATTTTATCATGTTAAACAAAAAAAATAAGTGAATAAAATTCTTTGAAAAAAATTATATATTTTAAATAAAATATCAACAAAAATAAATCTTATAATTATTTATGTTTTTTAAGGTTTATTTATGCCTTTAAAGTATTGATATTTCTTTTTATAATTACAAATTTAAAATTTTTTCCTAAATATTTTTATTTATCTTAAAAGTCTTCTTATTTAATTCAAGAGCATTTTTATTATTTCAATTTAACAATAAATCTTCCATATGTTGATTGAAATTTCTAAATCTGAATTATTTTATGATAAGTAATCTTTAATGCTAAGTAGTATAAGTATACCATTTGGATTGAACCATCTTTAGCAGTGATTCCAATACCTAATATAAATTTCTCAGTTATTATAATAAATTCTTATTTCATTTTCCGTGGTTTAAAATACTTCTTGTTATGCTAACTTAACCCAAATTACTTATCTGTTGATTGAATCATCTAAATTGTTTGTTGCTAAAATTGATGTTTTTTACTATAGTAAATCTTAGAATCTCTCAGCGAATTATTTTCACCTATTTCATTTGAGAAATATTATTTCTCAACATTTTTACTAAGCCATAATTACACATTTTCTTTTTAGTCCTTCTATATTTTATGCTGAATATCCTTTTGAGACTATAAAGGAATGGAATTTTTTTATAATTTCACATTGGAGAGTTAATTATTTTGCTTTTAATCTTAAACTTGCTAACTAGGCTCATACTAAGAAAAAGTTAATTAACTTGAGTCCATCTGGTGATTAGGTTCTTGATCCTTGACATATAGTTCTCTGAAATCAAAATTAATTTCCTTGTGGAATTCATATATTTGGGTAATTTCTCCTACTTAAGGTGATTGAATATTATAATACTCTCACCACTAATTTGTATGTGTTTAAAGTTTTTGAATTTATAGTAAAATTTTTAAAGTTGGAAACTAGATTGAAATATTGATTATATGATTGAAATTCTAATATTTCAAATAGGTTAAAAATTAATGGTGCATTTTTGTTTTAAATAAATATAATATCTCCTCTGTCTGTGATCCTCTTACTTTGTAAATTTATCATTTTGGAAGAAAAGAAAAATAAGTAAACAGTATCTGTTGTTAAATATATTAGTGAAATGGAGATTAAAGATTCTTAAATCAATGAGTCACCATCAAGTTAAGATTTGTCAGAGGAGATTAAATGGGCTAAAGTAGTATCTATCAAATATTTCAATATGTCTTTTAATGATGTAGTAGAAAAATTTGGAGTTTAATAAATATTAATTATAAAGTAATGTCCATTAATTTCTAAAATTGTGGTTTTGGTGCTAAGACAATGATTGATGAAAGCATTGACACTAAAGTTAGTGAGGCCATATAAGTACTAATGATTGGAGTTTAAGAAAAGTAAGATTAGATATATTTCTTTCTAAACAGAATAAAATAACTAACTCAGAGTAGAGTGTGCTAAGACAAGTTTTTAAATATCGTAAGATAATATTCTCTGATGAGTAACTTTTCTATTAAATGAAAATGGCTTAGAGATCTGATACAATGATGATAAGTAGAAGTTTATTTAAAGAAAGCAGCCTTAATATTAGAATAAATAGGTCAATGGTATGGGTTGGGATTTGATATCATGGAAAATCTAAACTCTTCATCCATCAAATCTGAATATTAAAATTCATACAAAAATTTAAATATTTCATGACAATATTTGAATTTCTTAAAACATTAAAAGGTACTGTGATATTTTTTTTGTAAATATATAATTTGAAGTAGAACTTGTTCCTATCCCTTATTGATTAAATATTTATTTTACTTTATAAATATTAAAATAATAAATCTGTATTTATAAGGGTTTTAAGGTAATTGTGTTAATCTTATTTTTTTCTTTATTTTAAAAAGTAACTTGTTGATCAAAATAAATTTAAATAATTATAAAATATTTTTCTTAGGAGATTTTAGAAATAAGAATGAAATATTTGAGGATTTATTTCAAAAAATTTGATGAAATTCTTTTTCCTTTGATAGTAGGTTAATCCAGTATTATCTTATAGCATTTCATATTCTCTCACATGAAAACCCAAATAAAATAAAAGAGAAAATTAATATTACTCAGAAAAATTAAAAATAAAATAGAAATAAATCATTTTTTCTATGTCCTTAATTTTTTTTAGGTTACTCATATTTTATTCTTAAAAAAAGTAACCTGTAATAATTGATAATAATCTGAGTATAGTTACTTTCAGAAAATGAAATGTAATCAATCACAAATCCCCCTCCTTAATAAAAATAACATTAACATAAACAATTGATTATCTGTAAACTAATTTTGATTATTGTCAGAAAAAGATTTAGTAAAACCAAATGTTAAGTAGAAAGTAAATTAAGATTTTTAGTAGAGAAATTAATTTCTTATAAAATTATGAATCCTTTCTTTCCTTTTAGATTTACTAAAATTAATCAAATTAATATTATGAATAATCCTTATTAATAATTTTCTTTCTTAATAGTTAGATTAATTAATAAAGTTACTTTCTTTTAGGTATGAAGTTTTTATATATTAAATTATGGATACTTCAAACTAGTATTTTGATGTATTGTTAGGATTAACTTCCTTTTTAGACAAGCAGCAATGTTTATGAAATTATGGTAAATCATTTTTCAGATTACATTGGTTTTATAAGTTCATTTTTTTAAAAGGAAAGAAACGCAATTATTTATAAATCCTATACCAATTCTAAATGGAGATATAGTATTTATGATAGTGATGGCAAAATAACATAAACTTTTATCATAGATGGTCTTCAAGATTTAGGTTAATCTTATTATCTATTAGATGAAGTACATTTTTATTTTATTAATCATCTATTTGTTAACATTTTATAAATCTAATAGTAGAGTAATTTCCTTCATCTTTTTACTTTAGGATCTCCAACTTATTAAGCATTAGACCTAAATCTACTAACAAGCAACCAAAATAATTATTTAAGCCCAAGAAACTTCTTCGCATCATCATGCGTATAATATGGAGCTATAATGAAATATGTATTACAACAATTTGATTTTTACTTATTGGATTATTTAAGTTTATTTTATAAAAATATATAGGGGAGATATTATCTCTTTGTCTGTTTGAATCCAAAATTTTATTTGCAAGAATAAAGTTTTTAAGATTTATCGATAACTAACAAGCTAAATACTTACAACTAATACTTACTAAATCAAGCTTATATCATGTTTGATACTAATTTATTAATATACAAAGGAAATGTGTTTACAAATCTTGGTTCTGTATAATCTATTGGATATATTTTGATTGATGTAATTTTTTTTAACTTTTATAATTGCAAACAATGTATTTTTCTAAAAAATAAATAATTTTTATGATTTTGTAAATATATACAAGCTTAAAACAAAGCAGTATACAAGTTTAAAGGAATTCACAAATTTTAATTTGAAAAAATTGTAAAGTAATATTAAACTTAACTATAAAATGATAGGAATAATTTGATATCTTTTTACAAAACGAAGTAATCCTTTGTAAAGGTTAATTAGATACTGCTTCCTAGACATTCTCTTGTGTATTTTAGGTAGATACTGGACTCCCTAATTTATCAAAAGTAAGGATATCAAGGGTTTTTAATTCAAATGGGGTAATTTTATTCTACTTACTTCTTAAAATTAGCTTATTTTTTTAAATTCTTAGTATTATCTGATATAACTATACTCAGGTTCTACAAATAAGTATTAATTTTATGAAGTCGAAAGTTTAAAGCTTATCTAAAGAACTGGTGATGGTATCAATAGCTCAGGTTCTTCTTATTAGATAGTGTGGATTGGTGTAAAGTTTTCATTATTAACTTTAGTAATTTCAACTTTTTTTATTAAATGGTATAGTATAAATTCTATGATAATAGCATTGCTCAGTATACAGCTATATATAATCCATTTCTTGAAAAAATTGATATTAGCAAAACATTTGATAATCTTTCAGATTTGTATGAATTGCCTAACAGCCCTTTTTATAACTTAAATTTTTAAAAAGTAAAATCATAATAGCTTTTATTTTTTTTAAATAAAATTTTTCATTTAATTTTAAAAAGGGAAAAACAATCTTTTTAAAGAAGAGTGGTTAAACTTTTTTATTTGATACTGAACAAATTAACAAAAGCTGCAATTCAAATCAAGTTATTTAACTAGATTCTAGTTGTGGAAATAGATGTCCTAATTACTCTATAACTTTACTTAACTAATGCCAATGTGAAACAAATTTCATCATACTGTAAAACGCATGTGTATGTAACTTGGGATATTTCTTTGAAACTGATAAATGTTCATAATGTCCACCAAATTGTCTTAGTTGCCAAAGCTCAGTATGTGATTAATGTCAGCCAGGATTTTAAAAATAATCTAATGGATAATGTATATGTTTAGAAGGCAAATTCATAAGGTAAAATTAAAATTAAAATCATCATCTTTCAATAAATAGTGCTTTTTGAGCTTAACCTAGGTGGGTTAAAACAATTTGTTTAATTTACTGAATTTAAATTTTAAAATCAATTAATTTAGAGTCATTAATAATTCAAGTATATATATTTAGTTAAGTTTGGTTATTTTATCCGCATCGAAATCAAATCTAAATATAGTTGAAATGAAATACACTGCTACAACCCTTACAAATTTTTATTATTTTTAAAAAAAATATTTCATTAGTATTTTTTATCATTTACTGTCAATACTTAATTATTAAGCAATGATTTACAACCTTTTCTAAAAAAATAAAATTTTTTAAAAATAATAATTTTAATTTTTTTAAAAAATTTTAGTACTAATAAATCATGCCTCCCTTGTAATACAAATTGTAACACTTGCAATGGACCTTCACAAAATAATTGTTTGACATGTTAAAATGGAAATTATTTATTAATGGATTAATCTTGTGGAAGTTGTAATCCAAATAATGGATTCTTTATTAGTGGTATTAATTGTTATGCTTGCGATCCAAGCTGTAAAACATGTGATGGGTCCACTGAAACAGATTGTTTAACATGTAAACCAGGGGATTATTAATACTCAAATCGTTCTTGTAAACAATACTGTGATACAAACTAAAGTTTTTATATTAATTAAAATTAATGTTTGGAATGTGACTCTCAGTGTTAAACATGTAGTGGGCCTTCAACAACAAATTGTTTAACTTGCTTTTCAGGATAATATTTATATGATGATAATTCTTGCAAAATTTGTGAATTAGATAAAGGTTACTATATTTCAGGAATAAGATGTAAATAATGTGATTCTTCGTGTTAAACTTGTGATGGTCCTTTACCAACAAATTGTTTGACTTGCAACTCAGGAAATTACTTACATAATGACAATTCATGTGATATTTGTAGAACAGATTAAGGTTATTATATTTCAGGGATAAGATGTAAGGAATGTGATTCTTCATGTTAGACTTGTGATGGACCTTCAAAGACAAACTGCTTAACTTGTCCTTAGGGAGTTTATTTGCATGAAGATAATTCTTGCAATATTTGCATATTAGAGAATGGTTATTTCATAGAAGGTTTGAAATGTAAAAAATGCAATCCTTCATGTTAAACTTGTAATGGGGCATTAACAACAAACTGTCTGACCTGTCCATAAGGAAATTATTTATATGATGATAATTCATGTAGTACTTGTAATATAGATTAAGGTTATTTCATCTAATCTATAAGATGTAAAAAATGTCATTCATCATGCTTCACTTGTTAAGAATCATAAAGAACAGATTGCTTAACATGTCCTATTGGGAAATATTTATTCACTGATAATTCTTGTGATATATGCAATATAAATGATGGATACTTCACATAAGGTATAAGATGTTATTCTTGTTACTCTAATTGTTTAACTTGTAATGGAAAAAAAAAAAATGAGTGCTTAACATGTAGAGAAGAATATTCAATTTTCAAAAGAGAATGTCTATAACAATTCCAAAATGTTAAGTCTAGCACATTTACAAATGAAAAAGCAAAGGAGATGAGTTAAGATCTATAAAATACATCAACATCTGCTTCAGCTAGCACATAAATCCTAAGTTCAATAAAAAATATTATTTCATAAAACAGCTTTGGCCTTATTTCTAATTTTATTATTTCTCAAAAACTAATCTACCTTTTCATAGTAGATACCATTATTCCTTAACAAATTTATTTATTTTTACTCTCAAATAAAGGTAATTTTTTTCTTTGCTTTGATATTTTTAAAATAAATTTTATCATATAAAAATTAGACCAATTTTCTACAAAGTAGTATCAATTTTTTAATTTACTTGGAGTTCTAACTGATGAAAGCGAATACTAATATTAAGATCCTAAGTACTAATAACTTAATTTATCTTACAATATCTATAAGACATCTGGATCTGCTGTTCTTCTATTAGCAATATGCTTCAGTTTATTTTTGACTTTTTACTTGCTGCTTAAATATTTCTCATAAAAAATAGCTAAAATAGTATACTCTCGCTTTTTTGCTGGTTTGTTGGTTTAATATTTTTAAATTTGCTTTACAATACTAATAATTGGTATTAACTAATAAATTAAAGAATTCTGTTAAGTTGAGAGAGAATAAATATAACAGCTTTACTATAAAATAATATTTGTAATAATATCAATACTAACCAACATATTAATTATCTATTTTCAAATTTTCTATGTGAATTATGCTAATTAAGACTATTTTAACAATTTCAGCTCTATTAATCAAAATAATATTTAGAATGGAGCTACCTCTGAAAGTAAAATAAGAAAAAATTTCATGCTAATATACTTGTTTATAGAATCTTTTTTAATCCCCACGCTATTTATTTAGGTAAGTAATGATTGGTTACCTTTAATAATCCATGCTATTCTAATACAGTTGATTGAATCAATTATAGTAATTTATTATTTACCATTTACATAAAAACTTTAAAATAGTTATTTTATCATAAATTCTCTGCTTTGGGTAGCTCTTTATGTTTAATATTTTGTGCTTAATCTTTACATGCACTAATATATTAAAGTTGATGAAAACCAATCTAAAGAAATAGATATCTTAAGCTTTATCATTTTGATTACAATTTATCTCATTTTACTTTGGCAGCCTTTATATATAATTATTGATTTGCTTGTATGTATAGGCAGTTATATCTACTCAAGAAAGAAATAAAACAATGATAAAAGCTATTAATAACATATTAATAATTCAAATTTCTTTTAGACTACACATCATTAATTAACTAGTAAATCATAGAATAGTAGTTGGTATTATAGAGAATAAACTCATTTTCATCAATTTAGTGAATTAGTCTCTAATTAATCATGGATGAGAAATACTCCTGTATAAAAAAAATAATTAAATATTATGTTAGTTAACTAAAAAGCTAAATGAAATATCCTTTAATAAATTTCTGTTTATTTATAAAAATTATATCCTTTAACAAAATATCTGAACTATCTATCACTTTTTAAGTGAATAAATAGGTGAAATTCATCTCAAATAAAATAAATAAAAAATTAATAATAAAAATAGAAAATGAAAAAAATGCATCAACATAAAATATAAAATAAACCATAAATAATTATGTTTTTATGGATTTTCTGTTGATCAAATTTTTCTTTTTTGTCAAATCAGAAAAATTTTATTTAGTAACTTTTTATTCAAATATTATCTAAATTTTACTTTAAAAAATTAAATTTGTTTGAGTCAAGAAGATTTCATTAATAAACTGAATGAAACTAAATAAAATGATCTAATCATTGTCATAGATATAAAATTAAACTGTCAAAATAAACCTTAAAATTTTTCTGTTGAAATTTTTTTAAATATTGCAAAAATAAAAAAGGCTACTATTTTTGTTCTTTTTTGAGGCTAGTTAATTAAGCTAATTTTATGATATTATATTATAATAATTAACTAACAAATTAATTAGTAATTTTTCTATTCTGAATGAAATTTCTTTCAAAACCAATAATTTTTTAATTAATTTAATAAAATTCATCCTTAAAAATAAGCAACCAAGAAAAAGAAAATGTCAAAGAAAAAAGAATATTTTGAATTCCTTTAAGATCTAATCAAATATTTTCAAATTCATAAAGGTATTTAATAGTTTCTTGAGTCAGATTAGAGTTCTCTTATTAATCTCAACATTAATTTAAAGTAAAATTCTAAAAGTTAAAGTTTTGCTCGTTTCTTCCATTAATTAGGCTTGATTTATTTGTAATTTATTGATAAATAGACTACAAATATATCAATCTCTAGTTGCTTAGCCACCTCATATTAATTTTAACATTTTTTTTAGTTTAATTTAAAAGTAATACATATTTTTCATTCATATTTAAAGCAGAAAAAAACTATGTTAATAGAAAGCATAAAATTTTGGCTCTGCTTTAGCTTGCTGCAAATCTCTTCAAATTTTGAAAAAGAACTTTTGTAAAAACAGTTTAATTTTTTATTTATTTATTTTAAATTAATTTTTTTTAAATTTTTAATATTAATAAATTCCAATTTAGCAAGTTAGATAAAAAGTGTTTACTTTTTCATTTGTTGTTCTATTATTATTTATCTTTATATTTGATTGATTATTTATTTAAAGTTGTCTAGTAAATGAGTTAATCATTACCACTATTTTGATTACTTTTTACATTTTACCATACTGCAAAATATCACTATAACTTACTTGATATTTTAACTTGAAGTGGATATTTTAATTTTCAATTTTTTCTTTTAAATTTTCCATTTTCTCTATTTTTGTTTTGATTAAGTATTAAAATCATTTAATGCATAAAAAAGTTAGAGTTTAGTGACAAAGATGGTCTATTAAGTGTAACAATTGGTTTAGCTAGCTGCTCATCTAGTCTAATAAATTTATAACTTGAATTAGGGTAAAATTACTTTAATCTTTCATTAATGATTGACAATAAAATTAGAAAAAAAACAATTTTTTTCTTTCATTAATTTTTTTATTTTTGTAAATCAATAAAATTTGATTGATTTATTGAATATTTTATGGTTCGAAGAGTTTTCCTATCTTTTTAGTTATTTAATTAAAAGATATAAAAGTTTAAATATTGTATTTTTTTTTCTTTTTCCTTCTTAATAACTTATTTCCATTTTAACTAATAATATTTTGTTAATGTTAGCAACAATTAAATTGGTGATAAGGGCATGTCTTACTTAGGTTTAAGTTTAGTTTGCTGTATTTAACTCAAATATTTGAAGCTTAATTTATAGTAAAATAATTTTATTTCTTAAACAGAGCCTAAAAAATGTTACAAATTTATTTTTATTTTTTAATAGAAAAATAAACAATCAATATATTTTGTTGCTTTTTAAATATTATTAAAAGAGAAAATTAAATTAGTCATTAAGGAATATCAGTATATGAGTTCAAGCATAGCTCGTTGTACTAATCTTTCAATTTTAAGGCTATTTGTTTTATACATATTTTTTTTCTTGTTTGGTTTATAATTTTTACTAATTAATAATACTCTATTAATTAGTTAATGAGTACTTAATGAATAATTCAATCATTTGTTTATTAATCTAATTCAATATTTGTTAATTAAATAAATACTTATTACATGTTAAATATTGATTTACAAATTTTTATTTTAAATTTCTTTTTGATTTTACTCATCATTTATTAAAAGAAACAATTCAATAGGTAACCATGGTTCGCTTAACTTAGGCTCTAGTTTTACTCAATCCACTAATCTATAAACTTTGATTTTAAACCTCTAGTCAGTAGATTAATTATTTTTGTAAAATTTCATGATATTTATTCAATAAAAAGAATTATTTAATGGATTAAAATAGAATATTTTTTAAGTATTTCATTCATTTTGTTTTTAATGTTTGAATTTTAAAATTTAATTTTACTTTTATTTAACTTCTTTTTTTAGTTTTAATTTTTATTTTTCAGATAATAAATATATTGTCCTAAAATTAAAAGTAATAATTCAATCAGTGATTAAGGAGTGACAGGTTTAGGCTCTTTTTAGCTCATTGTAAAAGTATTTCAATAATTACACTAGATTTAGGGTAAAAAATAAATTTAAAAAATATTAAATCATTGAATAAATAAAAATTTTTTTATTTCATATGTTCTTTGATTTTTTTATATTAATTTAGCATGATTAAATATTTTAAAGTATTATAGTTACTCATCAATCAAAAATTATTCAAATAAATTACTCCCTATCTTTTTATATATACTAAATTTGAAAAACATTTGCCAATTATCCTTTTCTCTTAAACTTTTTTATCCTCAACATTCCATTTTAATTATAATAGTTTTGACATCATATAAGATGAGGGTTTATAAGGTTTATGTTCTGGCTTAGCTCACTGTTGTAATCTGTAAAGTTTATAACTTAACGTAAGGTAAAAATAATTAAGTTCTTTAAATTTATTTATATTTTAATCAATTAGAAAATGATATTAATTTAATTTATTTTTTAATTTTTAACTTTTTTCTTAAAGAAATATTTTTTTTAAAAACACTAAAAGTAACAATAATATTTCAAACAAAGGTGCATCATTTGTGGGTTTTGCTTTAGCTAATTGCATTAAACTTCGATGTTTTATTCTTTATCTAAAGTGAATTAGTTTAACTTTTTTCTTAAATAAATTGTAAAAATAATTCAAATTTTCAAATTTTTCAAATACTTTATTTTTTAAAAGCAATTCCTTCTTCTCTCCATATTAAAATTAAAAAAATTATTTCACTAAAAAAATTTAAATATTAAAAGCTTGAATTATATTATTTAGAAGACCTGGGAGTTTAAATCTTTCCTTTGGTGCTGCATTAGTGCTTTTCACTAATCTTTCAACTTTACTGATTTGCCTAATGTAAAAATATTTATAATTTTTAAATAATAAATCTTATTTTAAATAATTAAAAAAACTAATTAATTATTTTAAAAGAAAATCAAATCTAAAATTTTTTATTTTGAAGGATTTTTATTTGAAAAATTAACTAAGCTAAGGAAATTTGCAAGCTCTGAAAAAATCAATAAAACATTAAACAACTTCAAATTTTTATCTTTCAGTTTTAAATTTAATCTAAAATATTTACTACTCCATTCTTCTCCATCTCCTTTTACAAATAAATATATTAATAATTAAAAATGTTATTTTTTTAAATAAAGGTCCAATAAAATTAGTATTTCAAATCCTCAAAATGAAAAGATTAGTCAATAATATGATAAAATGGAGTAAATAATATGAATGAAATTGTAAATAGTTTATATTGTATAATATATAAATGTTAATTTAGTATTTATTAGAATATAAATGCTCTTTTTAATTTCAGTTTTAAAAATTAAATAAATTTAAAGCTTTTTTGAAGAAATTTTTTTATAAAAATTTATAATTCATTTTACTTTACTACAATTAAAATAGTTTAGTTTATATATATATATGTAGTACCCTAAGGTACTGCCTTTTTCAAGGCTACATACACGAATAATAACGAAGTATTAAAAACAAAATTAAAATATTAAAAGTCTTTAATTAAAATAAATATAATACAGGATTTAAGATATATATTTTAATGTTTATTAACAAACAAAAATATCATTTTTAAATGCTGAACTTAATTAAAATAATTATTTTATTTCAGAGTTTTTTTTTGGAATTTAAATTACTTAATTGTAATTTTTTATCTTTAAAAATATCTAAATTTCCTGCTGAAAATATTGTTTAACTGTTGTTATTATTATTGTTTTTAAATCTAAAAGTATCAGATTACAAGCTTGTGTTAGAGCTTATTTTACCAGTACTAGCAAGATTTTATCCCTTTTTAGATTCAGCTTTTGTTGAGAGATTTTGAGATATCTAAGAAGCATTTTTTGAGTGAGAGATAACCTAAGGAGTCGAAAGTATAGGGGGTAACTATATTTTTTATCTAGAAGAATTAGCAGCAGTTATAGTTTATAACTTAGATTTAGCTTCACTTATTTCTTATTTTTTCTCCTTACTTTAAGTTATTAAACGCTCACTAGCATGATTTAGAAGTAATGACTTATCTAAAGTTAAATGTGTTTAGCTACTACTTATCTTTTAATTTTTTATTTTCTTTGGTGAAATAGCAAATTAAGATTAACTAGGCATCCTATTTCAAATAAAATATTTTTTTTTAATTTAAATCATTTATTTTTAGCTGAAAGAATATAATTATTTTTTAATAAAATAAATGAAAAACTAAATAAAATTGGAAAAATAAATTGATCAAATAAAGATTAACTTTGCATCCTATGTCAAATAAAGTATTTTTTTTAAATGGATCTTAAGTCAAAAGAAAATAGTTATTTTTAAATAAAATTGTTTGATTTAATGAATGAAAATTTAACAAATCTAGAAAATTAAATCAATCAATTAAGATTCACTTGGCCTAGTTCAATTAAAGTATTTTTTAGAACACAATTCATTGATATTAAACCAAAAGAGAAAAATAATTTTTTATCAAAATTGCCTTATCTTAATGAATGAAAAATTAAAGGAATGTAGAAAATTAAATTAATCAGTTTAAGGATGCTAGGTATCCTATTTCAAATAATACTTTTTTTAGAATTTAATTCATTGATTTGAAGGCAAAAGAATAATTATTTTTTATCAAAATTGCTATAATTTAATGAATGAAAATTAAACAGGAAAATTAAATTGATCATAAAATTTTTTAATTTCTCAAAGTAACAATTATAAAGTTTTTTGTCATTTAATTTAAAAAATGAATTGCTGAAGAATTGGAGAATGAAAATATTACGTGAGAGAAGGAGGAGGGATAATTTCTGTTCTTAAAAAATTCCAACTTGCACTAGACAAAAGGATTTATTTGACTACTTTAAACTTTTAGTTATCTGTATAGGTATTTATACTTTCAACAATTTTTTTAATATAAAGAAGAAAAGAGTCTATATGCCACTAATACATAACAACAGAATTTCTAACTATGTTATCATAAGCATTATTTAATGAGGAGATACAACTAAGTTTAAACAAAATATTTCTTAAGACATTCTCTTAGCCATACTAGAGTACGATTACCATTAAATTATAGAATAGCTTTGAATAGAAAACATTTGTGCTATTTTAATTTTACAATAAATTATTTTGAATTTAAAGAAATATTTTACGGATGATTAAAGAATTATATTATAATAATATGCCATGTAGTATCTGACATTTTGCTAAATAGCTCACATTAATGAGGAATATCATTCTTTAATATAAGGCAAATTGTTTCAAATAGAACCAGTTTACATGAACCCAGAGGATTAATAATCTTGTATTAAAATTTATTAGATTAAAAATTTATTGAATGAAAAAAATGTTAATTGTACTTTGAAATTTTGAAGATAAAAATTATCTCTTTTACTACTGTGCATATAAATTAGAGTTTTACATGCAAAATCAAATACTTCTTTACATATTTCATGGATCTTATGGAAGAAATCGCCATACTAAGGGAATTCATGTCTTATTAATATTTCATTTTAATTAAATATCTTAAAAGAAAAAGGAAAATTTCTTACATTTTTGATAGAATTAAATTAATAATTTTGCCTGTTTCTAGGGCACTGTTGTGGTTATCTTTAAGTTTACTTAATACCCTCATCTTAATTAAATAGTTCTATTTTTTTAATAATATTCTTATCATTTTTGTATTAATTTGAATTATCTATTTATTTACCATAACAAGTTTTTAGAATATTTTTCCATCAGGATCAAAAAATATTTTAAATATTAAATTCTTTTTTGTTTCAGTCATTAAATTCAATTGTACTTTTTCATAAAGTTATTTATTTTCATTAAAATTAAAGGCTTCTTAAAGCAATCCAAAACACATTTGACTTCCAGGAACTGCGTACATTTCTTTCTAAATAATTTTTTCTGAAAAATATTCTCTATCTTTAGATAAATGTTCTATTTCAGAGTTTACTAATAAAACATTCATATCTGGGTAAACAGTTTTAAGTTTAGCTGAAGAAAAACAATTTGTTGTAGTAAATTCCATAGCATTGTGTTCAGGTTCTGGTTATTAAACTTACTGCTAAACTACTATTTGAGAAGCTTTTTTGCTTATTTTACTTTTTTACTTAGCGACTTTTAGTTAACTTTCTTCAGTAGTTATTAATTAAGAATGCCTTTTTGCATTTTTATCTAACATAGTTTCTATATTTTCTTTTTTTGACATCCTTATGAAGGACAACTTAAAGTTGGCTTTTCTATTTATTTTATATTAATTTAATTATTTTATTTCAAGAATAATAAATAATACTTGAATTTAGATAATAAAGGAGATGATGATGAATGGTCATCTTTAAATTAAAATTAAGATTTTATTTCCTTTCTATTTTCTATTTCTTCTTCTTCTTCATCATCTTTGTCAAAATTTTCTATGCTTTTCTAATTTTAAAATATTTTTCAAAATTAAATTTTAATAAAACTCTTCTTTTTTGACATTTATTTTTAGAGTAAATGGGGGTATTAATTAAGAGTTATTTTAATCTTCAAAATTCAAATATGGCTAAAAAAAAAGTTGTTGGGTGAAAAATTATTTCTTTTTTCAAAAAACCAACCCTGGGTATTAATAGAAATTAAATGATTTACAATATCTGGTAGATTACTTAGAGACATAATTTATCTTTATTTCATGATTTCACTTTGTGATATTTTTTTCATATTTTTAATTTTCTTAATTCCATCAATATCAGGTCGAAGACCTATGAGCTCTTTCATACTAAAATATTCCTTTTCTAATTTTTAACAAGGTAATCCCATAACTTCATCAAGATATTCTGTATTTGTCTATGCTATAATGGAAAAACTAAATAATTAAAATATACTTGAATTATTTACATTCTGAAATTGGGATAAGATTCTCTGCTCTCATAATGATTGGTTCAACTTTTTTTCTAAATTTGATATCTTCATTTCTTTTAGACTGTATTTTATTTTGCATGGTTATAATTTCCCTTTTCTTAAATTGCTTATCTCTTTTAAATGAATCAATATGCTCATTTTAAACAATTAAACCACTTAATTCTGTAATAAAACCACTAACTTAAATGTACTCCAAAATCATATGAGTAACTTCTTCAGTAAATTTGTAAGTATTCCATTAAACATTACAAATGCCATTAATAACTTAGTTAATCTGAGGATTATAAATGTAATCAATCATATTGAACATCAAATTATTTTGCATAATAAAGTAAAAGCTATAATCAGGTGTAAATTTAATAAACGAATCTATCAACTTACCAACATGATATAGGTTAGCTTGTTCAGGACTTCTAAAAAATTCATAAATTTTAAGATCTATTTTATTAAATAAAAAACAATTCAATCAACTTTTTTAGAACTAATTAATTTATTACATGCAAAATCAAAGAAATCAGGATAAGCGTTACAGACAACTCTTAAATTTTTTCTCTCAGATAAAATATGAATGAGTTTGTATGATCTCATCATAACTGCATTAATTGTAACAGCATCAAGTTCTAAAATACGATTTATACCATGTTTAAAACCTCTCATATCTCTTAATGGCTAGTCTCTTTTAATTCTTGGATATGTTCTTGCCCAAATTTTACTGGGCAAATTAACTAGTGGATCAATAATAAAATCTAAAATTAGTTCAATATTTTCTTCTAATTTGAAGAAATTCAGCATGAATTCATTTTTTCCAATAATAGGAACAGCGGCTGTTTGAAATAATTAATAAAAACATGAAAAAATATTTTGATAGATATTATTTATTACATGAAACCATCCATTCTTCAATTTAATCAAGTATCGTTACTTCTTCTTCATTTTAATTCAGAGATTCATCAGAGAAATTATCTTAAGATTCGAAGTTTATTTTAAGTTCATTCACCTCAGAGAATTTAGATTTTATTGCAACTGGAGGTTAAAAAGATTATTGAAGAAGAGGAGAATTAGTTGATTAGGAATCCCAATTAGAATATTCTTGTATCTATAATTTTAATTTATCTGGTTCTTTACCCTAATTATTTCCTTTAGTTCTTATAACTATTTAATATTTTACAAAATTAATCAGTTTCAAATTAATAAATTTCAACCCAACAAAAGCAAAATGAATGAAAAATATATCTCCAATTATAAAAAATTATCTTTTTAAATAATATTTTTTATGTTAAATAATACCTTCTTCAATCTGATCATCAAAATCTATCATAGAGTGAAAATAAAATAGGAATGTTTGTTTAATTTGTTCAACTTATTAAATTACTGTGAGTATAAACTTTTCGTCAAAAGAGTTATGCAAAAAAGTGATAAAAACTCCATTTTTTTAATCAAAATCAATATCTTTCTTCGTTGCATAAATTGTATAAATATCTTAAATATAAGAAAGAGCTATATATTTTATCCTAACCATATTTAGTTATATTAATGAATTATATTCACCAGATTAAATTGTATTCAAACAATTTTGATATTTGTTCTATCTCAAAGGTAAGAAGCTATTATCTTATTTAATATCTTTATCGAATTCTTATACCTATGATTCTAATGGATTTAACTCACTTAATTTTGATATAAATTCTATGCCTCTCCAAAAACTCTCTAAAAATTCTTAATTTTCTCTAAATTTATCCAGCAAACTATTTAATATCATTGTTATCGAATTTGTGCTAAATATGCTATTCAGTAAAAGATAGTCAACCAATTTAGGTATCGTTATTATTGATTCTATTCTTTTTTCAAATGGCAAAGCATCTGTAATCAATTTGCATCCCATAACTATTCTATCTAGCCTTTTTTCTTCATCTTCTTCATAAACCTAGTATATTATTGATTTTCAATTAAGTTTAATTTCTAATCAACATCATATTTAGTTGATGAAGCATGTTAATTCCAAATAAGAATATTTTATTTAATACAGAAAAATATCTTTTACTGCTGATTTTAAATGGTCCAAAGGATTCTCCATAGTTTGCTTTTGTATGCTTATTGCTTTTTTTGGATAAAATGACTTTGATTTAACTCTAAATTGCTAAGTTTTTATCTTAAATTTTAAGAATTCTAAATTTCTATAAACAAATAAATATCTATCTTAATTGTGTTAATTGTGGAATTAATTAGTTGTAATTACAATTAATTTGTTTTTAAAGTTTATATTCATTTCAATTTATAAATTAGTAACTGGACCATTAATCGAAGAAACACTTAAAAAATCAAATTATAAATTCTTAATAATTGTCTTAATCTATTTAATACTCTACAAAAAACTTTAGATTATTGCTAAATTTTAGTGCTTACTGGTGCATGTAATAGCTATTAACTCTATTAATATATCTATCCAAATTTTCATTACAAATCTTTTTTTATCAAACCAATTTCTAATGGAGTAAGATTATTTTTTTAACATTTTAAAAATAAACTTTGTAGATTTTAAAGAAGTTAAAAACATTTTAATTTAAAATCAAATTACTAAAGAAGCTTCCCTTCAAAAAAAAATGATTTATTTAAATTTGAGTGAATTCAATATATTGAGGGTATTTAAAAAATATACAAAAAGATAATTTATTAATTCATTTTTATATGAGTAGATGATAAATTCAATTGAAAGGATTTGAAACTAAAATGGTTGTTAAAAAATATTAGTTATATATAAAATAATTTATAAATTTTAATAAGCCATTATTTTTAAAGAATAGTTTTAATTTTTATTGAATTAAAATCAATAATAATAGCTGAAATAAAGTTATTTGTTTATTTTGATTTGAATATCAATAGGTATAATTCATATAAGCTTTATTTAATTAAGAAATAAATATCTGATAATAATTTTAATGGTTTGGTTAGCAAATTTAAATATAATTTTAAAATTGATAATAATAAGAATTAAAAATAAAATATTATTTATGCTATTAGTAATAGTTAGATTGCCTTTGCTTGTTGTTTACTTATTTTTTATTTGAGCCTTGTTTTATTTTGAGATTTGTAGAGTGTATATATTTGAAATGAAGAATATCTTATATGAAAAGATACCTTCATTTATATACAAAAAAATAAATATTTAGTCAAAATATGATGAAGATAGGCCCTTTTATTTGCAAAATATGAAGCAAATTAATGAGAAAAATAGGAGTGAATGATGCAGAAAGGGATTAAGTACAGGAAATAGGTTTAAAGGGAGATTAAAGGTTTTAAGGAAAGTATGAAAGGAAATTAAATGGATACATTATCAATAGAGATATAATAATACAATTACTAATTGAGCAAATAAATACTTTAAAAACAATTATTTCCAATTAATGATTGATATTATGATCATAGATGCCATCATAACATATTTGCTATAACTTAGAATTGAGAATGTATGCATTAATTAATTATATTATCTTCTTAAAATATTTTTTTTTCACTTTTTTAATCAAGAACCATCAAGAGATAAACCCTTCTTGGGGAGTTGACCAAGATAAGTGATAAAGTTATTGGTAACTGATTTGTAAGATTCGACGTAGCTGGTGAGACATTGGTCGAACTTGGCTTCATCCTTTTCAGAGTGAGCCTTCATATTCTTGCCATAAACGTGCTTGAAGCAAGCCTTATAGATTCTGGTTGCAATAACGTCACCTAAAACTGGATCCATAGCTAACTAATATCTTTTGCTTTTACTTTTTTATTCTTATTCTTTCCTTTTTTTCTTTCTTCTATTTTGATAATTAACTTTTTATTCTTAGCTTTTGTAGTACACCTAAATAATACATGGAATTACAAATGAATACAACTAATTCAATAAGCAAATACACATTCATATATATAAGTATATATACATCCTCTTTTCTTTTCATTTTAATTGCTTGTTTTTTTTCTTTGTATCAATCCAAATCATTTATTTCCAACCAAATCCATTTTCTTTCTTCATTTTCCTCTTTTTCTTCTCTTCATCATTCATTTTTCTTAATAAAATAATTAATTATAAGCAATTTTTATTAAGTTATAAGCCAAATAATTTTTATCTCTATTATAATCATTTAAAATGAGAATAAATAATCACAAATTAACCTATTACAAATCATCATTTTCAATTTATTTAAATATGTCTAAATTGTAAAAATTTGTTTTATTTCCAAACATAAATATTCTGGATGAAAAATTCGTTTAACATTTATAAATTAAATAACCAAAACTTTATTTTGAATTTAAATTAAAGTATTTCAAGTAAAAAATATAATACAATTCCTTAACAAAGATTAAAATTTAAGTCAAATGACAATTTTATCAAAAAAAAATTTAGAATCTTAAAATAAAAAGAAATTAAGATGAAATTTGTGGATGAAGAATAAAGTAAATACATAAAATAAATAATATTGATAAACATAGGTATTCGTTTGCTAATTTATTTGCTATTTTGTTTGTAATTAAAATAATGTTTAGTAATAATTTATTAATTTGTTTTAGTTTAAATTAGATGCAAATAACAATTATTTAATTGATTGCTAAGTTTATAATATTTAGAGGTAAATTATATATTTTCAACCCAATTAAGGAATTAGAATCTTTGGTTTTTTCTGTTAGTTAATATTAAATTTTGTATAGATATTGTTTTTATAATTATATTTTGTGGTTATTATGTCCTAATTTTATTTAAATAATTTTTAAAAGCATTTCGAATAAAGATGTAACTTTCAACTACTTATTATTATTTTTTGATCATTTTGATTTATCTGTTGGTGTTTATTTTAGTAAATTAGATTCATCTATCTCTCATTTATTGAGAAATATTCCAAATATTCTTTATTTGATTGATTATTCTTGCTATATTGTTGGTTTTTTTAAACTACTTTGTTTTAAAGCCATTTATTCCTTATTTTGATGAGTTCTAGAAGTTGATAAATGAGAATTTTTACTGTAATCATGGGAACCAGATTCTTCTATTTCTTGAAGGAAGATAGGGTTGTAGATATTAGATTACTCTAATTTTAAATTATTGCTTACTTCAATAGGCTAAAAGCTATTAATCATTTAAACACTGTTTGTTATTTCTTCTATGTTGATGTGAGGGGTATTCAAGACAGTTTATTTTGAATAAGGCTGAATATTTTTTTATTAATGATCGAATTCGTCAATATTCTCCATCATTTCATCAAAATCAACATCTGCAGAACCAAATTCATCTTCTTCATCATCATCATCATCTTGATTTTAAAACTCTTACTTATTTGTGAATTAACTTTTAATTTTTGAATTATAATTATTTTATTTTTCTAGATCATTTTCATCCTCATAGTCATCTGCTAATTGATTGTCTTCATTATCACTTTCTACTTTACTGATTAAGGGGTTTTCTTAAATAATAAACTATGCTTTTGATTTATCAATTGGTTGATTATTTGGTATAAATATGTCATTATTTTCTTGATTATCGCTGCTATTGCTACAAATCAATCTTTATTGTGTATTTTTCCTTTTGATTTATCTCTCTATTTCATTTAACTCTTCATTTTATGGCTAAAAGGAAATATGTTATGACTAAATAAGCTAGTTAGCTATTTATGGATAGTTTCCGTTGCTAGATTAATTGGGATTTTATTGATTATTAGATGAGATAAGCATTTTGTTGATGTCTTCCATGTAATTGCTATTAAGCATAGATGTATTGTGCTTTTTCTTTTATTCTAAAAAGTAATCATCAACTTTTTTTAGTTCTTCATCTAAAACACTGACTCTCATTTTTTTTTCTTCAAGCAATCTTTTCATTTTTTATTCTAGAGTTTCAACTTGTAATTCACATGAGTCTATAACAGATTATGATCCTTATTGGGAGCTTTGAGAGAGTTTCATGAAATTTTAATAAGATTCCTTTAACGCATCAAACGTGTTGATAAGTTTATCACTTTTGTCATCATTTAAAGTCTATTAATAATATCTACCACCATTGATTGATTATGCAAATATAAATGAATCTGCACCAATAGTACTATTGTATAAAAATCCATTTGGGCTACTAGAAAAATTAGGTCTGTGTTGGGGACTTATCAAGTTAGTTCCACTAAATCTATGCATATTTTGAATATTCTAATAAGGATTAAAAAGTAATTTAGAATTAATTGGTGTTTAGTTGAATGTTAAGTTGAGTTATTGACTGCTTTAAAGAAGATAAGATTATCTGAAAGGATCATTGATGATATTATTCATATTTCCTGAACTATGCTTAGTATGATTATAATTATGAAAAATTTATTAACAAAAGATATCTTTGTATTCTTCTGCAGAACATTCACTTGGATTAATTAATTCATAAGTCATTTTACATATTTTATCATTCACAGCTTCTTTATTTGAACTAAATTTCTTTTCACAATAATATTTGATTGCATTAAAAACGTTTTATCTTTTAAGAAATTAGAAATCGTTGCCTTAAGATAGGAGTACTTTTTTAAAATTCTCTGGAGTCATTAATACAATATTTGTGTTTGATTTCTAAGGTTAAGGCTATAGATCATTCTTGCTATTAATATCATTCTAGTTTATATTATTTTGATATGAATCTTAGTTTTTAAAAATGCAATATTCCTCTGATTTAAGTCTCTTAATACAAGCTTCTTCAATATCAGGACAGCGATCTTTATATTTCTAAGAAATAATCCATGTTTTAACAATATCAAATTGATCAATATTATCTTGCATAATTTATAATATTTGTTCCTATAATGTTTCAATCTTCAAATATTCACAAGCATCTAATGCATCGAAAATATTTTTTTTATTTACTTAGCAAGTGAACCCATAAAAACACTTTAATATCTCCTCTAATAATGGAGAATCATTGCTCAATATAATTTATTTAACACTTGGGTTATTCTTAAAATACTCAAAAAAGTAAACACTTTCAAGTTAAAGATAGCCTTTTTATAATCTGTATTCTTTATTATGGTTTTTGCTATTAGGAGCGTTTATTTTAATTATGATATCGCTCAAACTATCCTTTTAAAAATATTGCTAAAGATTTGGATTCACTTCCAAAGTAATCTCAAAAAACTCACTCATCTCTTTCAATTAACTTTTAATTTATTCTCTTTTAAATCAATCCTTTATCACTCTTCACTCCCCTACTTGTCTTCTTAACTAATAAAAATACCTTCCCTACTCAGATAAATTTCTTAATATTTTTCTAAAATTCAAAACGAAAAAGAATGTTTGTTTGCTTCAAAATAATTAATTAAAAATTCAATTAATCAATCAAAAAAAATGAGTTAATCTTTTAATTAAATAAATGAATATCTCAATTAAATTTTTGATAAACCCTTATCAAATGATTATTTTATTTACTAAAGTAGATCTCTTCACTCTCATTCTGACATAAGTAACTTTAAATATCTTCTTCCTATGTAAAATCACCTACATGCATTATATACATACATACCTACCTATATTATTTACTTCATTATTCATGTATTTTTATTGATTTTTATTAGTTCATCTTTGAGTATTTTTCTATGATCATTTTCATCAAATAAATCAAATTAATATCTATCAATTAATTAAATAAATAGTCAATCAGTCATTCAATAAGCAATTCCTCATGTCTACTCTTAATTTAATTATTTTTATAAAGCTTAACTCATAATACTGTCTAAAAATTTACATCATGTAAAATCTACATTTTTTCTTCTCCTCTCCACTCATCCATTTTAATTTATTTTTAATTCTCAAATATGAATAGATGTAAATAAATAAATGGTATATAAATTAGGTATTTTCTTATAAACTCGAAAGATATTTGAAAGTAAATAGATTTTTTTAGTTATCAGAATCATAAAATTAATATTATTATCTACATCATTTATTTCAATTTATTAACTAAAAAAATGTAATCTTTAAAAATATCAAGCACAATTATTTTTTTTCAATTTTTAAAAAAATATATTTGCAAAAATAACAATTCATTTTCATTTTTCCAATTCATTTTTTTTAATTTTATCAAAATTTTAATTGTTAAAAGAAATTTTAAATGAACCTTTCATTTGCTTTGAATATAAATAGTAATTAGTAAATAAAAAACAATATGTTAAAGAAATTAAATAAAAATCATATTTTTACTTAAATAATAGATCAATAAATAAAGATTAAGATAAAATTTTATTTTTAAATTAAATATTTGTTTATGAATTACAGTGATAAAATGTTATCAAAATTGTTAAAAATGAAAAATAGAATTTGAAGAGAATAAAAGTAATGAAAGAAAAAAAAATATTTGGTTAATGAAGATATTCAGAGATTAGCTTAAGTAATATAAATAGAGATACTATTATTTATTTATTTGTTAATTTTTACTAAATGATT
Organism: Tetrahymena elliotti 4EA; assembly: GCA_000231825.2. NCBI lineage: Eukaryota > Ciliophora > Oligohymenophorea > Hymenostomatida > Tetrahymenidae > Tetrahymena > Tetrahymena elliotti. Next base: position 892,243 of record JH720295.1, read on the forward strand.
AAATTAAAATAGGTAGATGGTGTTATGAAAAATATTTATATAAATTATATTATTTTAATTAATAAGAACAAATCAATCTTTAGACATCTGTTACCCTCCAAAAAATATTTTAAGGAGAACTGACTTTAAGAAATTATTTACTGACTAATCAGCTAAATAAGCAAACTAGATAATTAATTAAGCAATTTATTTATTAATTAACTAAGTAAGAAAGCAAATGCAAGATTTATTATGGTCTAAGATTTAATATCTTGTTATGATTGATTATTTCTATTTTATTTTATTTTGGTTTTTTTTTTTTTTGTTAAATGAAAAACGAGTCTTAATTTATTTATTTATTTTATCTTTTTCAAAATAGCTAGATATTATTTTAAATTTATTATTATTGATAATAGGAATTAATTTAATTTAAACCAGTTTATGAAAATAATTTTATTGGTATTTTAATTAGAGTAAATGGAAAGCTCTCAGTCATTCTTAGCATCACCTCTATATGTGATACCTATGAATTTATCTTGCATTGCTTCATCTATTTTTCTGACTTAGGGGGTATCTTATATTTAATTATTTGCCTATTTTTACAGATTTAATTTTTAAGGAAAACTTTTTTAAGAAAATGTGTTTACATCAACATGGTTGCCTAAGCCTACATTTTATAAATTAATTTTTATAGGAGCTTGATACTTCTTTTAGAGCATTTATTCCCAGTTGATCTTCTTGAAGAAAGGATGTAATTTTAGCTAGGAGAAATTCAATCTTTTTTCAGGCTATTTATTTATTTAAGATTATATTTCATCTATTAATAATATTCAGTTAAATTTCTAAATTTACATCTGTTTGTAATAAATTTGAGATCAAGTCTTTTGCTTCTGGAGAGAAGTGGGAGGGATAAGTAACTTTATTTTGAATAATTTGATTGTATAAAATAGTTCTTTAAGGGTGTCTAAATGGTGGAGTTCCATTAAGCATTTCATAGATAAAGCAACCCTATTGAATTGTTTTAATATTGAGTTAATTTTATCTGATATTTTCTAATTATAATCAAAATTTTTGTTTTAGAAAGAAATCTATTGATTGATTAAGTGCAAATGCTTAATTTGAGATAATAGATCAATATTAATTCAAAAGAACTCTCTTGGAAATAAAAAAATAATCATCATTTGAAATATTTACGAGAGTCCAAAAATCAACTGGTTTGCTGTGTCCTTCCTCTGTTTTTTTGATAAAAAAATAAAATGATTTTTTTAATAATCTTTGTTTAATTTATTTACGCTTGATGATTTCAGGTGCTAAATATTCTGGGGTACCACAAAAACTATAGTTTTTAGTGAAGGCAGCTAATTTTATATATAAATTAATATGATAAATGTAAGTATAAGATTTAAATTAAGGAAATAGATTTTTGAAGGAAGTAATAACTTTCCTCAAAAGTTCTAAAAAGAATTTTTGTATTTTATTTAATAAATTACTGCTTTTAGCAAGACCAAAATCACTAAGCTTTACATTACCATCTTCATCCATAAGAATATTTTCTGGCTTTAAATCTCTATAAATGACATTAAGCTTTTCATGTAAATATTCTAAGGCTAAAATAACTTAAGCACTATAATAAACACATGTTTATTCTTAAAATCTTTATCTCTATTTAATGTGATGGAAGAGTTCGCCTAATTATAAAATAATCAATGAATTCTTAATAAATCTAAGAGAATGCTAATGAAAATAGAAATATTTTATTGAATATTATACTATTCTACTAGAAAATCTATCACGCTAATTTATATTATTTGTTTTTTAGTTCTTTCTTTTAAGAAAAAAAATAGCTTTTCTATTTCAAAAAATTTTGATTTGTCTAAAAAATAACGTAATAATAATTTCTATTCAATTTATTTAGTTATTAATTACCTCCAGGCATGTATTCCATAATAAAGTAGATGTTGAATTCATTTTAAAAGGCAAATTTTAATTTAACTACAAAAGGATGGTCACTGAACTGAAGGATTTTCTTCTCATCTATGATTTAATTCATACAAAAATAGGTAAATATTTAAGTAAAATGACTGTTTTTGGTGCTTTTATTTGCTTTATTTGTTGTTAGTTAGCACTTTTTTTATTGTTCTACTAAATCTACAAAAGAAGAGAAGATAAAAAGCCATGAAAAATAAATTAAAAATCTATAAATAGAAAAAACGAAAATATATTTTTGCTTACTTAAAGCATTTTCTATTTGATTCCTATTAATGATATCTGCCTTTTTAAGAGTCTTCATTGCGTAATATTGCTTGGTATCCTTGTTTTAAACCAATAGAACTTTTCCAAATGACCCTCTAGCTAAGCACTTTCAAATAATAAAAAAGAACAATTTAAAAAATGAAGATACTCTTTAAATAATAGCTAATGCAATTACTTTGATTGTGATAAAGTCATTCAGTGTGACTTCATATGGATTCTTCTTTGCTTTGTTTTCCTTTGGAAGAGCTTATATTGTTGATTAATCATTTGTTTTAGTCTATGAATTATTCAATTTGTCCTCCTCTTCTATCTTCTAAAAGCGCTACTACATAAAACTTGTTTTTTCTTTCATGTTGCTCTAGCCAGAGCTGTTTCCAAAACAATTGCAAACGTTGCCCATTTCTTTTCACTTTGATCTGAAGTTTTTTCCTTATCTATCTAAAACTTTAAAAATTTTCAGTGTGATTTTATTGATTGATTGATTGATTGATTAATTAATTAATGAATTGAATGCTTTTATCTTTTCCTTTTTAACAACCAAACAAAATTTAACTTTTTTCAATAAGTTAATTATTTTTTAATACTTTTTGTTTAATTTTAGAAATAATATATATCCCAAAAACACTCATAGAAAGCAATCCATCAATCAACTACTCATTCATTCAATCAAGCATAAATGCAAATGCAAACACAATCAAATATATATGTAATAAGGAGAAAAATGAATGAATAGTAAAATGTAAATTGAATAATAAAAATTTAGATTTGTAATGAGATTGTTCATTCATTTCTAATCAACATTACACCAAATACATTTAATTACATATTTTTGTTTCTCAATTTATTCCGCAAGCCCAAATTTGTTCCTAACCACACTTCGCTTTGTTTTTTGTAAATTACCCTACTAATTTCATAAGTACATGTCTAAGAATATAGCCAATTCATTTTATTTTTAAATCTATTTTTCTTTTTTCTGCAACAATCCAAAATATTTTAAAATTACTTCAAAACCTTTAAAAATGTTTAAATTCTCTTAATTTATTTTTCTTAATAAAATGTTTTCAATTATTTTGAATAGAAGAGCCTCATAAATTTGTCTTTTAATTTTATTTTTTTTATTCAATTCTGACTCTCTAAAATAGCTCTAAAGACATTTACAGTTTCTTTAAAAGGTAACAAATACTATTATAATATGTAAGAAGTTAGCATATTATTATAAAATTTTAATTTATTGTGCTTAATACAAAAATAAAAATCTAGTTTATTAACATAAGTATAATGCGTAGATAAATTTAAATTGTTATTCTGTCACAAATTGACAAATTGATCAAAAAATTGTGAGTTAACAAATTACGAATTTCAAGTTGATGACTAATAAATAATATTAATAGTTTATTCTTAATCAATCAATCAATTTAATTTATTTTCTTTATTACTATTTAAACTTAAATAGTTAACTAAATTTTCTACCAAATCTAAAGAAATTATAATTAGAACACAACACGAAAATCCACAATTTATAATTTTAATCTTTATTACTCAACATAAAATTCAGATTCTAATTTTTATTCATATAAACTGATGATAATAAAAATTTCATATAATTCAAATATATCAATTTCTTTCTAATTAGTACTTCAATCTTTATGCATATTTGCTCATATGAATGACTATATAAATTTTCACTTATTGAAAAAATAAACAAATTTATATCAAAGTTGTTAAGCAGGTGAATTTTTATAATTTTTTTTATTTTAAACAAAAAAAATATTAACTGTTCTAATTTTTAATGATTAACTTTTTTAAAGTGTTAAAAAAATAACATATCAGCCTCCCTCCCTTTTTTAAAACTAAACTAATTAACATGAATAATTTTAATCATAAAATAAGATATTTATTAAATTTGTATAAATTAAAATGTTAAATCTCATTCAAAAATAATTTTCTTCTCACCTCACATGCATATGAGTATGTGTGTATACAGCTAATATTAGCGATTTTTTTAACTTTAAGAATTTTGAGAGAATACACAAAGAAGTAACTTATATATTTGTTATTCAACACAAATAGTGTTTAGCATTTATCCTTTTTTCTAGATGTAATCACATAATATAATAGATTTGTTTCTTTATTATTTATATTTTCAAAACTGTTAATCTTTATAGTACATACTATTGAATTTTGTAAAGATAAAATTCAAATTTTATTAGTTAACATTTAAAATATTACTAAAATAGTAAAGAAAAAATAGATTAAATAATAATTTATTTAATTCAACTTTTTGCTTAATTTTATTTCATTAATAGTTTAATAACACTAAAAAATATTCTTGAAAAAAGTCAATTAAGATATTGAGTTTAAAAAGTTAATTGAAATCAATTGTTAAATCAAATTCTTACTAATTCAAAAAAAACTACAAAATGGTTTAAGAGAAATAACTTTTTTTTTATCAGAAATAATCATATTAACTAAATTAGTTTTTCTTTTTTGCAAAATTTGTTCGAAAAAAAATAAATGTTGATACAAGGTAAAAAATAGTTTACAGACCTCAGTTATGTACTTCAACTTTTATAAGATTGGAAATATATTTTAATGTTTACATTTTTAAAGTTACTCAGCTCTAATATAACTTCATATTTAAATCTTGATATTAAATGTCGGTAAGATTATTAATTTGACTTTTAAATAATTGAACAACTCTTAACTCTTGTTCTAGAGTAAAAATTGCATTACTATCTAAACTATGAATTTTTGAATAAAAAAAGATTTTTATTTATGACTGACTGATTACTAATTTAGGTTGGCTTACTTGATATTTATTTAACCAATTAATTTTTTTTTTTCAGATTCAATACAAATT